>JAXGGA010007503.1:0-62246 GCA_038373865.1 Uloborus plumipes
CCATCCGACGTAAAGGTCTGTCACCCAAATTGCAGTCGCATTGGGATGGACCTTACACAGTTCTCCACCGGCTGAACGACGTCGTAGTGAGGATCCAGAAGTCATCACATTCAAAACCTAGGGTTGTCCATTATGATCGGCTAGCCCCATACTATGGCCATAGTTCGTAAAATAAATCTAAAGCTACCATGGTAATTTGTTTGTAAATTTTGTAAATAACTTTTGCCTTTAATTGTTTGTAATATTACTTTATCAATGTTATTATTTCTTTCATGTTCTCATTGTTATTGTTTATCCTGTTTACGATTGGTTATCATGTAATGTGTGCATCTGTAAGTCTTCCCTTGCTTCCTTTCTGGGGATTGTACTGCCCGGGACGTGCAGTCCTTGGGAAGGGGGCAATGTTACAAATCTTGTAAATAGTTGTTGTTTTTCCTGCCTTGCATCATTTTCATTAGTTTTGGTTTTATCTGACGTCATGTTGCAAAAGTATCTGAAGATATCACTTTTATCACTTGTATACCGGCCCCGTAACACTTTGTAGTTTTTACACTTGCCCTAACTTTAATAAGCGTGAAGAAATTTTCGCTCGGAGTGGTGTTTTTCTTTTTATTTCTAGCGTTTTCTTGAATGAATTGTTTAAAGTTATGAATGATTTGGAATATTCCAGATATTACTAGAAAGTTGTCGGGAATTCTTTCCGTGTATAAATAGCTGGCCTTGAACACAAGTCAGGCAGTTTTTCTCAGATGGGTTTTCTGAGATGCTCGTTTTCGTTCGCTTGGGCGGATGGTTGTTTTGCTTTTGTAATTGCTTAATTACTGTTCACGTTAGATACGTGGTGCTGAGTTACTGTTGAGAGTACAGTGTACTGTTTGTTGCCTAATTGCTGATGTTTAGCAATTGTTTTCTGCTCTTATTGTAAATAGTGTAAATACTTGTAAATAAATTTATAGTTACTTCCTCAAGATTGGAATGCTCATTTGAAGAAAGTTGAAGGTGCAACGGACTCGTTACAGTATAATCTAAAGAGAAACATTTTTATTTGAACCCATAGCTTTTTGATCAAAGTAATTAATTGGTTCAGATTTTTATACACACTTGTAGGGCAAGCAGCCATTTACAACACACACATTCATACAGAAAAAGGATAAGAACCGGAGAGAGAGAAAGTACATTCATGTGAGCCGGGATTAGAACCCAGCAGGGGTGCCCACAGTACCCCTGTAATGGGGGGGGGGGGATTATTGCGCAATTTGAGCCATCAAAATTTTTGGGAGGGATTTTTCAAAACTAATTTATGAATTGATTTAAATTATTTATTAATTTATTTTTTATTGAAATATTTTACTGATTTTTTCAAAAATTAAAATCATTAAATTATTTTTTTAATTTAAATTGTTTCTTTATTGTTATTTATTTATTTTTTCTTTTGTGTGTGTGTGAGCTTTGAATGTCTGGAAAGGGAAAAAAAACGATTATATTCTGCGCATAATTAGTACTTTAAAAAAAATATGTATAAAAAAAATAATAGTTATAATTTAAAAAAATAAATAAATATTTAAAAAAAAATAAAATAAAAAAGAAGTGTAAAAATAAGAATCACAAGAGGGTTTTGAAATTTTTTGAGGGGGAATTTGCTCCATTGAGCTTGGGGGGAGGTGCACCCCTGGAACCCGGGACGTCCCCATTCCGGTTAGACTTCTCTGACCACCAGCCAAGATGGCCGGCAAGTTACAAAGTTTTGATTCTCGGAAGTTACAAATGACAATAAACAGCAAATCATTACAGCAATAATCCATATATCACTCAAAGAATGGGAAATCGCGCAACTCACTCTCTTCCTTAATGAGCTCCGCCAAGTCTCCGACATTAGTATTGTTGCTCTTCGAGGCTGCAAAAGAAGAAAAGAATATAAATGCAACGTCAAGGTTGAGTTGCCGATATCCTGCTCCGGAAACGATTTTGCAATTTCTGCTTGATATTTCCAACACGTACCCGTTTTATTTGCAAAGCGAGATTTTAAAAACTTGCTTCAGAGGGTCGGTTCGGAAGAAATGTGTCGAAATACTTTCAATCAATATTTTTTTGTGTTACCACACTTGATATACTCCTTGACTTCAGAATGCCAAACTTACATCTGCTGCCAAGTTTGATTTGTTATGCAAGAGAACTGTTTGCCAGAATTCATGTCAGTTTCTTAAATCGATCGATTCAACCGAGAAAGATTAAATAAATTTCTGGTGATGTAACGAGTAAACGGTAACTCCTCGGTACTCGGACAATACCCAGAAGTTGTAAAAAAACGAACATTAAGTATTAAAAAAGGTGAAATTCATCTAGAATTTCAATTTCTTAAACTTAAAAAATTTTCCAGGAAGATGATGGTAATTTTTAAGAACCAGGTATTTTTCAAGACAAAATATTATAACAAACTAAATATTACAATTAAATTGATCCATACTAATACCTATTATGAGCAAGAATCTGAGAAACTGTCACGCCTAGCATTATGGGGTGATTCATGACCTCTCAGATTTTCTCCCAAAAATTACCAAATGTTTATTATCTTATTGAAAGACCAAATCCAGAATGTTTTGCTCTAAAGTTGAGTTGTTCAGTTTTTATGGACCCCTAAAGTTGAAAGTGCGACATCAAAAATTAAGCGGATTTTCAAGACATGGAAGTTACTGTGAGCCAAAACTCTTAACAGGAACGGTTGAACTCCAATTTTCTTTTTGTATATGGAATATAGAAGGTTGAAACTTCACAAAATGAATGCTAAATCTGTGGTAAGTTGTTGCCGTAAGGTCAGTAAAGGCCCTCAAAACAAGGCATTTTTGACTTTTTTAGCGTTTTTGAGGTCCAAAAACAGCTTGTACATTTTAGTTGGCACGGCAAAAGTGGTATCGTTTGAAAGACCAGTGTAAGCACTTTAAAATAATGTATAAATAACCGAGGAAAGTTTAACGTACTTTTAGTTGCGTAAGGCCGAAATATGAAAAATGTCATATTTTACCGATATTCAAACGGTCATAACTTCCTCTGCCAACAACATATTGAAATATTTTCTTTGCCAATGTCATACTCCATTCTTTGTCTTAACAGAACAGTTGAGTTCTTTGAGGCGAAATGTGATTTTTTTTTTACAAAAAATACACAGGAAAAAATACATTTTTTGTAAAAATTTTTTTCACATTTCGCCTCAAAGGACTCAACTGTTTTGTTAAGACAAAGAATAGAGTATGACATTGGCAAAAAAAATATTTCAATATGTTGTTGGCAGAGGAAGTTATGACCGTTTGAATATCGCTACAATATGACATTTTTCATATTTCGGCCTTACGCAACTAAAAGCACGTTGAACTTTCCTCGGTTATTTATACATTATTTTAAAGTACTTACACTGGTCTTTCAAACGAAACTACTTTTGCCGTGCCAACTGAAATGTACAAGCTGTTTTTGGACCTCAAAAACGCTAAAAAACGTCGAAAATGCCTTGTTTTGAGGGCCTTCACTGACCTTACGGCAACAACTTACCTCAAACTTAACACTCATTTTGTAAAGTTTCAACCTTCTATACTCCATATACAAAAAGAAAATTTGAGTTAAACAGTTCCTGGTAAGAGTTTCGGCTCACAGCAACTCCCATGTCTTGAAAATCCGCTTAATTTTTGATGCCGGACCTTCAACTTTAGGGGTCCATAAAAACTAAACAACTCAACTTTTGAGCAAAACATTCTGGATTTGGTCTTTCAATTAGATAATAAACATTTGGTAATTTTTTGGAAAAAATCTGAGAGGTCATGAATCACAGGCGTGACACTCTCTCAGATTCTTGCTCTTATTGATCAAAATAGTTGTAATATTTAGTTAGTTTCTGAAATAAATGTTTTCAATATTTTGTTTCTGCATTAAAGTTTCACTCTGTTTATTAAAATTTCTAATTCTCGACCAGGCTCCAAGGTACCCGAACCCTAAATGATAAGATAGCTTATAAAATTTAAAAATTTAAAAACCCCCGACTAAACAGGCAACTGATAAACATTTTCATAAATTATAAGAGTTTGTTTTCCTTGTCTGCCAACAATGACAACGGATCCCATCGCGTGAATAAAGGCTAAGCTGCATTTGCTAAAAAACGCTATAACTCGCGTTCTTTAGAACATGGAAGATCCAATTGCATCGTATCAGATGCAGAAAATTTTTCTCTTTTATTTGGTGCTATTTTTTTTTTTTTTTTTTAAGTTTGAAAGTCTGTTTCCACTGCTAATATCCTGAAAAACCTTTCAAAGGTTTTTAATTAATATCTTCGTTAAATTATAGCATCCGAAGACGCAACCTAGCTAAGAACACTCTCGATCAACTCCCCTTTCGAGCAAAAAAAATTTTTCAAAATCGGCCCATCCGTTTAAGCTGCAGAGTGCCACAGACAGATACACAGATACAAATACACGTCAAGCACATAACCCCTCTTCCTTTGTGTGTCGGGGGTTAAAAATCAGGTCAACAAGAGAAATAAAATAGATTCAATATGTAATATAATTCAACCGCGACGAGATGGCCGGTGTCAATCAAATGAGAAAACGAGTCCATTCCTTAAAATAGGTAGAATTTCTACCCATTCAAATTCCCCCATCAATTGTGAATCCCATTCCTCAATTTTCATCTGCATATCACCCCTTCCTAAAAATGGACAATCCTGAAAAAAGGAGGAGTCATAGGCCATCTCTGCGAAGTTGAATTATACACCACCAACTCGCTTATTCCATCAATGGACTACAGTTTCGTGCTTTTTGGCACTCGTCAGCATGGAATAGGAATTAAATGAGCTGGAGGCAAAAATGCTCTGAAAGAGCAAAGAGAGCCCCAAAAAAAAAAAAAAAAAAAACTTGTAGCTTATGTGAAATTAAAATTTACATGCTTCTGCCTTAGCCCTGGCTTTGGGGCGGTTACTTACTGCCTTTATGGATTTAGTAGTTACTACTTCTTAATTTTGAATAACTATGCAATAGTATTGGGGTGTTTCTTCCGCCTCACACCAAAGCAAAATGGGGATGGATAATAAAACCATTAAAATATGAGTTAGGGAGTTTTGAAATAGAGAAACTTTCACTAAAAAGTTACTTTGAATGATAGCACGGTTCTCCTTTTTTCAAATAAGAGAATTCATTTTACGAAAAACATTTACATTTATTTCATCATTAAGAGCATCCGGTATAAAGGAAACACGGAATAATTAATTTCAGAATGCTACAAATGTGGTTTTATTCAAACAACGCAATTTTAAAACCAGTTTCTTTTTGTTTAACTAAAGCCATTTCTTCGACGAAAGATGCGTTTGCATCATAAAAGGGCGTAAATTTTGTGTGAAACACACAATGGAATCCTGCTTCAGTCCACCCAGTCACGTTATTAGGCACGTTATTAGGCATTTTGGAACGAGCTGAGAGATGCTGGAGCCGCGTGACACCCAACTCATTTAGAATTTTATGTGTCAAGATTTTATTAGTCTGGCGTCAAAAGCTTTTATTAACTCCGGAAAATTCATAATAAAAAGTGTTTGTGTCGCATGATAGAAGACCCACTTTGATTTAGAGATCGTTGATAATTTAATTCTTCAATGCCTGACCTTATAAAAATCCAGGGACGTCATTTCGAAATTTTTCAGGGGGGGGGGGGGCAAAGGGTGCACACACAATGCAAAATTTACCAAAAAGTGGCAAAAACCACGCCCACTAATATGCCAATACATTGATTTCCCAAAGTCGGGGGGGGGGGGCACCCCTAAATGACGGGCCTGCAAAAATCTTTCTTTTAAAAATATTTTTGGCTTTTATTTATTGTGGAATTATTGGGGAGAATACTTAAAAATATTTTTTTATTTCAAGAGAAGCTTATGGAAAAGATTCGAGCTATTGGTAGTTCGAGCTACAGAAAGCTCCCACAGTCTTCTTAAGAGCTTGAGACCCAATGAAAACTTCCGAGATAAAAGAAGTTTCGAGTCATCGAAACTCGACTGTATATATAAAAATGACTTTTATTTTATTTCGATGATGGGGAATGCGGAAAAGGGTCCATTGGGGAAACAAAGTGCAAATAAAAAATTTAAAATTTTTGTTCAATTTCTTGATTTGCCGCAATTGCGGAAAAGGGTCCATTGGGGAAACAAAGTGCAAATAAAAAATTTGAAATTTTTGTTCAATTTCTTGATCTGCCGCAATTGCGGAACAGGGTCCATTGGGGAAACAAAGTGCAAATAAAAAATTTGAAATTTTTGTTCAATTTCTTGATCTGCCGCTATTGCGGAAAAGGGTCCATTGGGAAAACAAAGTGCAAATAAAAAATTTGAAATTTTTGTTCAATTTCTTGATCTGCCGCAATTGCGGAAAAGGGTCCATTGGAGAAACAAAGTGCAAATAAAAAATTTGAAATTTTTGTTCAATTTCTTGATCTGCCGCAATTGCGGAAAATGTGCCATTGGGGGAGCAAAGTGCACAAAAAAAAAAAAATGAAATTTTTTGGTCCATTTCTTGATTTGCCGTAATTGACTTGAAGTTTGGGGAAGATACAGTTTTTCGAGATTTTTATCAAATTATCAAAAAAAAAAAAAAAATCTTTTTTCGATAAAGGGTACGGTGGAAAAGGCGCCCATAGAAATTCCATAAAAAATTTGAGGTTTGTGGTACAATTCCTTCCTTTTCCACAAATGCCTAGAAGATTTGGCAATTTCCTATTTTTTTCTACATTTTAAATTAAATTTTGTGAAAACGTTAAAACGCGGTTTTTGCCGTACTTATCTGAAACAACTACATTATTTGTCACATATAATGCATTTTTAGATGTTCGGTGCTAAAAAATTTTTTTAAATAATTCCCTAAAAATCTCAAAAAACCACATTTTTTCCAAACTTCAACGCAGGTGTGGCAGATCAAGAAATTGAACAAAAAAAATTCAAAAAATTTTATGTGCACTTTGCAACCCCAATGGCATCTTTTCTGCACTACCCATCATCGAAGTAAAGAAAAAAGTCATTTTCCGCCCACCCTAAAGACAGTCGCGAGTCAACTATATTCATTCTCTATTTCGCAAAAAATAGCGGTTGCATCATAAAATGTTATATTTTCCGTCAAAAATGCCTACTGGACATATAAGAAACGGACCTCGTAAATAATAACCTTTCACGCGACAATGAAATATCACATAATCTTTTCTCGGAACAAGAACTATTCTTCAATTGAAGGATTCCAAAAAACCATGGGACTGGCCGCTTGCCATCACCAATCTTAAGTGTCCAACCAGACTTCACTTTTCTGGTGAGCGATAAAATAGAAAAGAATGAGGCCACAAGCGCGGCAAAGTGGTCAAGGTTAATTCCCGCAATTCTTTGAAGGTTCTCTTCAGGGAAAGGATGGAGATTCGAAGTGGAAAGAGGAGAACAACACAGGTAGTTTTTCGCGGTAACTGATAGCGCGCTTGAGTAAGCACATTCAGGTTAAACTGATGAAAAATGAAATTATGTCATTGAAATGGAGATAAGGGCCTTAAAATTTGACGCGGAGTCGATTACGGCATAAAATTTACAACCCAACCTCATTAACGTGTATAGTCATAATTTGAGCTCAAGTTCGGTTCTTTTTTTCTCTCTTTCAGATGTTTTTTATGGGCAGCTTTATTTTTGTGTGTACTGACGATGTGAGTTTAATTATACGATGTGAAATCTACTTTTTCTTTGAACTTACACATGACGAAGTTTTTCTGCAGAGGAATTTCCGTAATAAGCGATATTAAACCTTTCCTCATTTTTCCAAGTATCATCTTTCTAATTAAGCGTACATATAGTGAAATGACCCAGTTTTTTTAATGCTATGTGTACTGTAACTCAAAAATTTCCAACAAACTATTTTTGTGTCTAAAGATATCTTTTCCCAGTGCACGTTTAAACATTTCCAACAAATAAATATTATTAACCCATTTATGCCCAGTAGCCTAAGAACGGGACGCTTGTTAGTTAATGCAGACAAAGAACTGTAATACGTATATCCTTTTACTAAAACTGTTTTTCACAAGTGGAATATTCCTTCTTCTTGAGAAAACCATATGAAGCCGCTAGCTGGACATTAGAGTTCATTTATTGACAGTTATTTTTGGGTAAATTAGTCAAACAACGATACAGCATGGGCAGTCGCAGAAAGATGGTGTTTTTTGCGAACTTATTTTTCATAAAATTAAACTATTTTAAAATGATTTGCTTAATACAGATCACAGAAGTCTTCCGTAATGTCAGTTTGCACAAAAATGATTGTATCATTTTTGTATAATTATGCTTATTTACTCATATATATGCGCAATGTCCCATAAACAGAATATTCAATAACTTAATAAATATGGCAGCGGTGATCTATTTGACGCCTAAAATGTATTTAAAACATTCCAAGTAAGAGTTTTAAGCAGAGAAAAATTGAAAAAAATTGTTAAAAAAAAAACTTGGACATAAATGGGTTAAAGGTTTTGTATGGAAATATTCGGGTAATATCGCATACCGAGGTTTTTCGTTTTTAATGCAGTTCTTGTCATTTTAGAAATTTATTTAACTGATATCTGTTTTGGGACAGTTGAAAATAGGACTTAACTGTAACAAAAAAGTTCAGTCGGACTGTGTTTTAAATAGAATACTCCAAAATATATTTTTCTCAGAAGCGATTAATATAATACAATAACATTTTTTGGGCTTAAACTCCACGAAGATTACCATGGCACCTCCTTACCTTCTTCCAGTCATTAAACATCATTTTAATTTTCAGTTTTACTACTTTAATTCCGAAATATTTCCGGTACATAGGCCCGAAACCTCCTCCTCATAAGATCATCTATAAGTGTGTGTTTAAGACTTCAATTTCGAAAACATCCGAGTACAGCGTGAACCCCACCTATTTCCCCCAAGAGTGGCCTGCAATTTCAATTTTAAGGCTGCAATATCGTAACAGTTCCGCAGGAAGAGTCCGAACATTTTTTTACCGTTATATCGAAGATCGTATCCAATACAGCAATTAGGAAAAATGTCTGAGAAAAATTCATGCGCTCTGTTTATGCACAAATATTACACTTTAGACTTAGGTTTATTCTCTTTCGCCCCATATTATATTTCTTTCACTCTTAATATATTCCCTCATAGCCTCCAACCCCAAACCTAGTGTTTTGGCACAGCAACGTGTCTCCTCCAGTCTATAGGAAAAAAGCGAATAACACTAAAATTTAATTTTTAAACATCAATGTTGTACAAAAGGAGAATGAAACTTTCCCCCCAGAACATCTATATTTTTCAAATAAAATTTGCAGTTTTAAAAAGTAAATTATGTACAGTCAGGAAGGTCAGGAATCGATATCTAACTCAAGTCTTGTGATAGTTAACTCCGATTTCACTGTTGCTTTTTTAGGGATTTTTGCCTTGGGATAATTAAAAACTGCTTTAATTACTGTTATTGTACGGATTTGACCTCAGGACAATTAACAGTCAATTTAACTGTTGTTTTGTAGGCTGTTTTGGACTCCAGAACAATTAAAAACCGATTTTCTTCCAATCCGATGTGATATGACCTCATCGTGAAAAGGTGACATTGAGAGCATAAAAATCCCATTAAAAAATTGAGATTTGTATTGTAATTCTTTCCTTTTCCAGCAATGAGTTTGGAAATTTCTTGTTTTTTTTATACCTTTTTAATAAATTTTGTCAAAACGTTAAAAGAGCCAATATTTAGAAAAGTGATAATTTGAAGTTGGAGTTTTTGAAAAAAAAAATTTTTTGCAGAAAAAAACTAATATTGGATTTTAAGTCTAAATTGGGTCTAAATGCAAGAAAATAAAAGGGGGGAGGTCAAGGAAGTTATTTACCCCCTCCTTAGATTACTCACTTTTAAGCCGTTACAGATCTGATGTTAATATGAGCTACATATTTGAGTTTATGCTTTCAGTCTTCGTTAACATCTCTAAATATGATACCATTTCCTTGCATTTTTAACATAGAATTAAGATAATTACATTAAAATATATATATTAGGCTAAAAAATCAAATTTCATTATAAAAAAGCATTTTTTGGAAATAAAAATGAGGAATAATGTTTTTAGATAAAATAAATTATGAGATTACCAAATCCAAGCTAATAAAACATTTGTTTTGTTTTGAAACAACACACAACTTCAAATTTTTCAACACACAACTCTGCTGCTTGCTTTTCTTTAATTAGTTGCTGGAAATTTAATTTCTTGATCAGAAATTCAAATTTAGCATGCTAGTTATTATCTAGTTATTTAGCGAAGTTATGAGAAATTGAAGCACCAAAAATAAATAAATAAATAAATAAAATAATAATATGTACTGCAGTGCATATTATTATTTTGCAGTGCATAAACACTGCAGAAATTAACTTAATTTCTGCAGTGTCATTTTTTCTTATTTTACTAACTTCTATTGTTAGGTCATACAAACCACAAATGAAGCAATTGTACTAAAACTCATTGCTTTTCAATTTTTAAGAACAAAAATATTCAATATATATGGCTAAAACCTATGATTTTTGCTTTTTATAATTCTGAAACGTGTGAGTTAGTTCTGTAACATATTCGCTGTTTTTCACTGTCTCTGACTGTTACCGATCTGACAAACTGACAGTTTTTTTTTAATTTCCGAGTCGATCGCACTAAACCAAAATCAAACCCGTGGTTCTTTCACTTGTAATAAAGGACTATACTCATATATAAAATAATTTTTAAAATAATAAAAACTGCGCATTTTAGAGCGTGTTACCGATCTGATGACTCAAATGACACATATTTTATAAAATCACTTTAAAAAATCTTACCTACAATTTTAGATGCAGAAATGAAAATTTTTAATTACGATTCGATAAAACATCCCACCAGGTACTCAGTATCACGTGGTATAGGTGCAGGAAATGATTTTGGGAGCCTAAACATAGATCGGAAGTTATTGTTACCACTCTGACGGCGGAACTTGGGACACGCTTATTTCGCATTGGCTAGAAAATCAGAAATCGATTAAAACAAAAATGAAGTAAAATATTAACAAAAGGGTAAAAATAGAATCGTTTTTTGTACAAGTGCGTTTTTTCTGGGAAATTAGAAAGTGCGCATGACCTGTTTGCATGCTAAGCTTTGCTACTGGGGACACGTTACCGATCTGATTTTTGATGTATAAAAACAATAGTTTCTGAAGAAAATTTTTTTTTCTGATGTTATTAGATGAAATGAAAGCAGAACCTTATCTTCTTTCTGGGGAAAATTATTTTTTTAACTAGTTATTGAAATACTAGTGAAAATTCACTTGGGACTCAAATTCGCACTTTTCTAAATATTAGCTCAAAATGCTGTTTTCGAGGTATTTGTCTTAAATAATCATATTGTCATACATGATGCATTTTCAGATGTTAGGTGCTAATTTTTTTAAAAATAATTTCCTGAAGATTTCAAAAAACTGCATTTTTTCCAATCTTCAACGCAATTGCGGCATATCAAGAAATTGACCAAAAAATTTCAAATTTTTTTATCTGCACTTTGCGGCACCTTTTCCGAAATACCCATGATCGAAATAAAAAAAATATTTTTCGGCCCACCCTAATGTGCATGTGACGCAACGAATATTCGGCTTCGGCCGAATCCCTATTTAACTATTCGGCCTTGGTCGAATACTGTGCAAGAATAGATTTAATTTTTAAAATACGTATAAAAATGGAATAGTATGATATAAATATGCTTCTTTCCCGATCTTTTATTTTTAAAAAATTGAATCTGAGAATATATAAAAAATAGCATTGTTAATTTCCCTACATAGCATTTCAAAAATATTCTTTGTAATTGTGAAAATCATAAAGCTAAGTTTTTTTTTCGTGCAAACAGATTATGATGCAGAAAGCATTTTTAGGAGATAGGTTTCTTTATTCATTTTTTTCCCTAAAATTTTACCAGATTTGGAAAATAAGTGTTTATTATATTTGGTACACAACATGTAGTGAACATCTAGTTCTCAAATGCACTTTCTGGCCTGTTAAGATAGGTAAGGAAATTTAATTCTCACTTTTTAAACCATTTTATTTTTTCAAATAAGGGTTTTAAGAACAATAACAGTCGATTTCTCTCTTGGTGCCTACGCGGATAAAAGTCTAGATTTATCTAAATATAATTATATTTTTTGTATTGGAATACCTTCAAATATTAACATTTCTCATAGAGAAATATGGTTTGTTGCTGCTAATATTGCTAAATGTAAACACTAAATACAATATATAAAATTATGATACATTTCCATGCTGAATCATTTCAGTTTATTTTTTCCCCTCGTTTATTTGGAAGAGCTTTATGAAATTTTTTTTAGAAGCTTAAATATAGAGCTCTGATCTCTAAGAACAATTGGTAAGGAAATACATTCGTCTTTGGTCTTCTTTTTAGTAATTTTTTGGCCGAATATTGAAGTTTGAAACAATGCTACCATTTTCAAAAAAAAAAAAAAAAAATGCTCCAAATTACATTTTTAAATCTTTAATAATGTATATTGAACTCATAATCATACAAAAGTCTGCTTTCAATGCAATATTTGCTTTGTTTATAAACAAAAACAAGTTAACTATTCGGCGGCCGAATAGCCGAATATTCGGCCTTGAATTTGGCCGAATATTCGGTAGTATTCGGCTAAATCACTATTCGTTGTATCCCTAATGTGCATTGGCAAAAATTGCACAAAATATTGATCCCATTTTGGGAAATCAGAAACATTAACCCATTGACATACAAATCAAATGAAACTTGATGAGACCGAAGAATAAATTCCATTTAATTTTGCTCAACTGAGCAGTTAGGTGGAAGCTGAGAAAGAATAATACATTTTACTTTTGGGTTTTTAGCCTACTTTCCCGTTAAAAATCAAAGAAAGACGAAAAAAAAAATATCGCCAAGTTAAAAAAAATATCGCCAAGTACAAAAAATATCGCCAAGTACAAAAAATATCGCCAAGTACAAAAAATATCGCCAAGTTAAAAAAATAAAAAGGTAAAATGAATATCGAAAAATTAAAAATTTGAAAGTAGGGTATTGAGATGGGGAATTTGTGTGTCGGTCGGTCTGTCTGTCTGTCCCCCCCCCCCCTAATAACTTTTGAATGAACATTCCGATTTGGACAAACTTTTCTTTGCTGGAAAGATCTCGGCGAGTACAGCTCATTCCCATATTTCATTTTTCGATTTGAACAATTTTTGGTTCAACTTTGAACCGTTCAAACAACCTGTCCCGCGATGCTAACTTTTGAGTGAACAGTCCGATTTGAACAAACTTTTTTTTGTTCGAAAGATCTTTTCAAGGATACTTCATTCCCGTATCTACATTTCCGATTTGAACAATTTTTCGTTCAACATTGAACCGCTCAATCAAGCTGTCACACCTAATAACTTTTGAATAAACAGTCCGATTTGAATAAACTTTTTTTTTTTTTTTTGTTCGAAGGATCTCAGCAAGGATACTTCATTACCGTATTTAAATTTTCCATTTGAGCATTTTGTCGTTCAACATTGAACCGTTCAAGCGACCTTTCCCCACCTAATAACTTTTGAGTGAACCGTCCGAATGGAATAAACTTTTTTTTTTGTGTGAAAGATCTCGGAGAATCTTTCCCATACATTCCCATATTTCGCTTTTTGATTTGAACCATTTTTCGTTCAATATTGAACCGTTCAGAAAAAAAAATTAACATTAGCGTCTACGGGGAATTTAAGTTGAATGTTGATCCTGAACTTAAAGTCGGATTTCCTTCAAACTAACTTTGTAAGAAAATGGTTTTGATAAATAATGTTTGTAAAGTACTTTTCTGAGTAATCTTCTGTGAGGACTCTGATTCCGACTCCGACTCCGCGAACATGGCGTAAATGCAGGCTCAGAAAAAAAGTGACTGAACGTGCAGACGATTTTTTTGTTTATTTATTCATTTGTTTTATTTTATTTATTATTATTATTATTTTTTTTTTTTTGCAGACGATTTTTTTTTTGTAACAAAAATTTTTCATTCACGAGAACATTTTATTCTTTATTTATATTTAACAACTGGCAACGGATTAAAAGTGAAATTCGAGACATTTTATTAACGGACGAGTTTTTTTTTTCTTTTTTTTTTCTTTCTTTGATAAAATGTGTTTTGATGCTCTTTGTACTTTTATTTATTTATTTATTTATTTAATTATTATTATTTTTTTCTTTTTTTTTTTTTTGAAAACGATGGAGGATTTTTTCTACGGAGGAACTGTAACAGTTACACTCTTTAAAAGGTGCGACAAAACTTTATTTATTCGTTAATTACTTTTTACGTGTCTATTTCATCTGATGAGAGGGGTATATTTTGCTTTTCGAAATCAGCTCTAAGTGCTAAAAAGGTATGTTTTACATAATTTTCAGTCTCAGATAATCAAGAGAATAATGATCAGATGCGAGGATGTCGATGTATGGGAAAGTAGGCTCGTTTAGTTCTTGACAGAACTTCTTGTTATTTATCAGTTTGTTACTTAATCAGTGTTAATGAAGAACATCTAAATAACATTAAAAAATAATAGCGAGGCTTGTCAAAGTTTACAGTATACTATACAATGAATGCTAAGTCAGACTCGTCATTGTATGTCAGGGGGTTAACTGTCACACTGACAACGTTTTGATTTAGTAAACAAATGCCAAAACAACAAACCGCCATTTTTGTTCGTTGCATCGAGAATTTCGTTTTAATGGAATAAGAACAATGTAACGGAATTTATTTTGGAGCAGAAAAAAATATTTCTTTGAAATGGATATTTCGTTGTACTGGTGTTCGTTGTAACGGGATAGCACTACATTTTTTTTTCGTTAGCCACAATCATTAAGTGAAATCGAAAACAGAAAATTGAAATAATTAATACAGGTTGAATATTTAGCAATGAAATCAAAACCAAAACAAAACGATTTCTTACTCACCTCCAACAGTCATCTTTACAAATAAATAATTTCATTTGTAGAATCACAGCAAAAATTCGAAATAAAATGCATGCTGGACGAACAAGTAACAACGTAACACAAGAGCGAGAAAACGAAATGATTGCAGTAACACAAAACGCGTGGAGAAGAGAGAGTGAGCGAAGTTGTAAAGGTAAGGCAAGGTTTCCCTTTCTACTGATTCTTAATTCGCGGTTGGCTCAAACCGGTATCCATGACATCATAGCTCGAAATTTATGTTTTCACTTCTCTTCGCGTTGATTGGGCTGTTCGATATCATTACGAAAAGCACACGTGCAGAAACATTTGACGCCCTGGAACTGCATTTGACGCGAGGGTACAAATGGAATAATTTAAGGATATCAAACGATATCTCTTCCACTGTCTGGCGAAGTTTTATTTCCCGTTCCAAGCGCATAAAAAGGTCAACAAAGCGAGGAAGAAGAGTTTCTTTTCTTTTGTAGAATTGATTTATCAAGGCTGTTTAAGAATAGAGCCATAACGTAATAATATTGAATGAAAGGAGTTTCAATCATTTTTATACTTCATTAGCTATTTCGAGCTCACATGTGCATACAAAAGAATTAAATTTAGTGGGATCATAGTTTTGAATGATTTTTGTCTTTCTTTTTTTTTTCTTATTTACAATAGGTTTTTAACTTATCCTCGTCCTGTTCTTTGTTCATTTCATTTAAAAATGTATTTATCATTCGCGTAATACACCTACTGTTCTTCCTATATGCTTTTCCCAACTTCAATTCCTAGCAATTGACTTTCAGAAAAAAAAAAAAAAAAATCCAAAAAGCGCATCTGCCACATGACGCCCCCCCTCCCCCCCCACTCGGTTTCTGCCTAAGATTGATGGGCCTTCTTTCCTGATCAACTGGGTCCTTTTTCTCCGGCCCCGCGTACAGGCTTGTCAAATTAGACAAACATTTTCTTTACAAATTTTGGACTATTTTACGAAAAAGTCGCCGTTTTGTGCAGCACATAATAGTTGTTTCACCAAAAAATAAAAAAAAAAAAAAGTAATGAAAAAAAATCAGAAACGTTTATGATTTCTAAAGCAACAAAGTTTTGTTAAATTCCTCTTTCAATTATTATTTTTAATGAAATACATTAGTTGTCACATGCGAAACAAAATGTCCATGAAATGACCGGCTCTTTTTATTTTTTCAGAAACAATTCAAGATTTATTTTTTTTTAATCATTATTTTCAACAATCATTGTACAGATATTATTTGTGTGGCTTATTGTGCGTTTATGGCTTACGCATATTTTTTTTATTCTTTCAAGTTAGTTGATTGACAGCACTTCGTGCAAATTTAGAAAATTCTAGATTTAAGATACTTAAGATGTACGTGGTACATTAATACTACAAATAAAAACTACTAATAAAGTAAAAACTCAATCATACTTTTCTTAACAATATTTTTTTTTGATAAACTTCAATAAAATTACGAAATGTGTATTAAATTTTGAAAATTCCTTTTTATTGTAATTAATCTTTAGAGCTATTTATTTTTTGACTAGAATCAACTATATGTTTAAAATTACAAATTAAAAGAATGTTAGGTGGGGCACAGCAAAATGTTAAGATAGTTTACCATTTCACTTTGCCCCGTGGTTTCACTTTCCCCCACATGAACTGAATCAACCTCTTTAACCAAAATATCAAAAACAACCAAATTATCAAAAACAGAACAAATTCCAATTTTATTGAATTGGCTGCTTTATTGAATCAAAACTGTTTAGAGTAAATGTGATTCATAAGCGGCGAACATTGTATTCTTACTTCAAATTTATCGATTTATTTTAAATTTTCCTTGGGAGATCGATAGATAATTTCCATGATTTTTATCACATGATTTAATGTTTTGTGTGAAAAAAAGGTAAGAGATGAATAATTTTAGCAGAAAAACTCGTTGAATATTGAAGTCACCTTGAATATTTTGAGACGCAGCTGACATTTTCCTGCGAAAAAGAAATGAAAGAAATGCGTGAGTTAAAACATGAATATTAGGCAGCAGAAGTGTGCGTGTCTTTGCCGGTTTAGTGACATTTGTTTTTATAGACTTATGTAAATATCTCCGACTTGTTTGGAATGACTCGTGTCATTCTGTCACATGTTCAAGTAGAATTGACAGAAAAAGGAGATAAGATTTAGAATGAATGTGTGGAACTTAATGATACTTGTGTGGGGAAAGTTAATTGAAAAAAAAATTAAGATCAATTATTGACGAATTAAACATTTGGCTATTGATGATTATTTGCCAGATTTTTTTCATTCAATTTTTAATGCCCTTTAGTTACTAATAGAGGGAGTGTGCAATTACACATCCCGTAACTATAATTGCAATTAAAATCTTTTAAAACAGTTTTAGGAAAGTTTTACTAAAACGGAGTTTTAAAAAAAAAAGTAGCGTGGCGTAGTATTTAGATGAAAGTGAGAAATAGTGTTAATTTTAATATATTGCATGTGTTTTTTCCTCATGCAATTCAGTAAACTTCGCCAGTGGCGTATTTACAGGTTTGCTGTCCCGTCGTATTGCATTTTTAGGGAACCATACCATAAAGCCCTTTTGAAATAAAAGAATTAGAGAGACAGGTTTTTTGATCCTCTTCGGGGCCCGAATATAGTGGGGGAGGGGGAGTCCTCGCAATTGAAGGGCTTGGAGGATGAATTGGCTATGTTACATTTTGGAAAATGAACATTCTGGACAATGGTAAGCAATGGATAGATGTAAGCAAATAAAACGTGGTACATCAAAAAGTAGATGTCATTATACCATTTCGGGGGGTCGTCGCTGGAGTAAATACCAGAACAATACAAGTCGACCGCATATTAACAGATATGTCCGAAGTTGCACTATTTGGAGGTAGAGCTACGTTGCATCCCTATAATTTTCTGACAATCGTCAGACAAAAAAAGGAATAAAAAACAGATTAAAGTTGCTTAAGGGCAACAGTGAAAGAAAAACTAATAGAGAAAAAGAGAGCGTATGATTTTTTTTCTTCTCTTTACACTGTTTGGTAGATACTATTTTTTAGATTGGTCTGTATATTTTTCCCTTCTAAAAATTAAAACGTTTTGTTTCGCTACTAGAACATGTGACAGGACACATAAGATTAGGAAATAAGTTAAAAACTTCCGTGATATCGTTGGATCCAAGATTGCTCTTTAGGTTGACAAAAGGTATCAACTGTACATTTTTCCCAAAAAATTTAAAAGCAAGAAATTTTTCCACCGAAAACTGACACAATTTCGAAGATGTTCAAAACTGCATAAAAGTTTGTCATGATAGATTGCTAGATTTCTGCCTCAGGTGACTTGTAACTTCCACTTTCACTTTCTTGCCTTCTCTTTCTAGTATTCTGCTAGTTGATTCTTGCCTCACTCCAATGCGACGCATTGTTTTTTACACATCCTTTCAATTCAACAAATATGAGGCTCAAAATGTTTGCGAAATAGCTTCTTGTGAAAGATCCATAACGTCTTTGCTTGTGTCTCAGAAAAATGGGTCATTCTCGCGGAAATGCTACAAATCCAACAATTTTGGATTCTTCTATTAAGTATATCGAGAAAAACTATGACTAATTACCACTAATTGAGCATTTCTTTTGTATTGATTCTACACGGGTTAGTGGATTATAAAATGTTCATAATTTATGAAGGGTTTTAAAATATTTTTACCTTTATGTTAGACATCGAGTTATGGACAAATAAAGCAATGGGCAACCAAACCTTTAAAAAAGCGTTGTAATTACAAATAAAAGTTACAATTACGGAACAAACATAACATTTTTAAATTTATTTTTATGTTAAATTTCTGCTTTTACTGATATTTTTAAATTACTGATGAATTTTAGCATGATCTTAAATCACCATTTAACTCCTAGTGATTTGAATCTGGGATACCTAATATTTTCCTTAGTGTTCCAAAATAAAATATTCCTAAACGCTTCATAAATTTTACTTACGTATATACTATATCTATATTATGTAAAATCTAAGTTTGATGACGTCATGGGTTGTGGGTCAAACGCTCTTCTGGCAAATTTACGCAACGTACGATTATGAAAATTGGTACAAAATTAGTCCGCATACTAATTGTCTGCATCTCGTTCGCTGAATTTTTAAATTCGCCCTAGATTTTTTTAAATTTAATTAAAACTATATAATTTACAGCGTATTCCTCCATTTTTTTGTACTATGTGTAGCATTATTTATGAATGGCAATAGTCTTAAGAGTTAAATCTTAAGAACAAGATATATTCTCGCGATGATAATTATTTATTATTGAAATGCATTAAGTTGAAAGATGCTGATGTCGGATAACGTTTAAGTATAGATGATGATTGAAAAGGTATTACTAATATTCCTTACGGTATTTTTACAAAAACATAACACTACAAAGGAGTTTTTGCGATTGAAGTGAAGGCAATTGCCTGTTTCTTTTCATGTGCTATTATTTCGTTTTCAAAGTAAGTAATCCCATTTATTTTTCAGCTTCATTTTTAATCTTTGCAGGGTTTATTTTATTTTATTTATTGTTGCCTTATTTCTTCAAAGCCACATTGAAACTACTTATCTGGCTTATGGCGATACTATAAATTATTTTGTCTCTTTAATGGATTTTTAAAAATAAGCCGAAGCAAGGATTGAAACAAGACTAAAATTTCTATGGAAATGAAGAGTAATCAGCTGAATAATTAAATTATATCATTGAAAGTTTTAAAAAATACACCAATTAAACAAACAAAAACAGCTGCTCAATAACATGAAAATTCCTATTTAAAAAACTCGCCAAATCAAATTTAACTTTAAATGCTGCATTAACATGTAACATAAAATGCAAAATAAATAATCGAGTATTTGAAAAAGGTTGAAAGCTTCATAGAAAAGCAAAATTAGAGAAAGAGGAGGATTTTTATGGTCTAAAAATTTGGCGACAATTGAAAAAAAAAAAAAAAAACTGCCAAAAATCTCAGTTATTAAAATATTCTCAAAAGCATACTGAGAAAGAATTCTCCACGTGTTCTTCACGGGGTTCTAGGAAAAAACGTCCCCAGCAAAACGTCCCCGGAAAAAACGTCCCCGACAAAACGTTCCCGGAAAAAAAGTCCCCGGTAAAAACGTCCATTAGGAAAGAACGTCCCTTGAAAAAACGTCCCCTCGGAAAGAACGTCCCGGGGAAAAATGTCCCCTAGAAAAAAAAATTGAAGTGCAAAAATTTTTTTAATCATTTTCTGTGAGTGACTAAATTTTTTAATCATAATAAAAGTAAGTAATTCTTTTGAAAAGTGAGAGACATATTTTATTAACAATTTTAAAAAATTGTTTTTAACTTGATTTTTGTTAATAGTTTATTTGCAATCTTTTATTTTAATTCATTACAAGGAATCAAGAGGGAAACAAAGAAATGTTATATTTTATCAACAAAATTGTTCCTAAATTGACTTGATTAAACATTTTTTTCGCTATCTTTTAGTTTATTTCATTGTAAATTATATAATTGTTAAGGAAAAATAAGCAAAATGTTAATGTATGGTCAGTCGTTCTTAGTTGAATCCTTTAACAATTTGTTTGTAATCTTTTTTTTTTTTTTTTTTTTTTTTTTTTTTTTTTTTTTTAAAAGGCGGAATCCTGCTTTAAAAGGCTCAAAAATCGATTTTTGGGGGATTTTTTTTTTTTTGGATTAAAAATAGAAAGTCTAATGTTTTTAGATTTTTATTACATATTTGAACATGGCATAAAACACTTTTTTTGTGAAAAATATTCACATGCAACCGATTTTTATGCACATTCGTGCAACTGCTGTTTTCAATCGTTGCTACAGATAGAGTTCGTTATTTTCATCTAAAACAAACAAACAAACAAATACCATTCTAATTTTTACGTATTTTTCTTCTATTTGAACTAAACGCATTCCCGAAAAATAATTCTTAACAATTTTTTAGCAAGTTGAAATGATTTTTTTACTCTTTTTTCAAACCTGAGAAAACATTCAAATTTCATAATTAAAAAAAAAAAAAAATCACTCATTCGAACATTTATTTGCAAACTATTGCTTTTTGTTTGAAGTTAGATCACTTTCCACATTGACCATTTACCCCACCAGACCTTATATTTGCAAAGAAAACTATATATCAATAATTGTATTTAATGTCCAACACTGTTTAATACTATCAAAACAACAACTATCAAAACAGCAACAAAAAAAAAAAAATTCATTAGTTTCAGGCGATAAACGCTTCTAAGTAGCTAAATTATCAGAAAAAAATATCACTAAAATCATTTGTTGAAAACAATAGTTAAACAAACGCTGCTAAAATTTTTATTCATCACTGGAAATGGTAAAAACACTCAATTTTCTTCATACAAGATGCTTTTCCTAAGGGACGTTTTTTCCGGGGACGTTTTTTCCTAGGGAACGTTTTTTCCGGGGACGTTTCTTCCGGGGATGTTTTTTCTTAGGGGACGTTTTTTCCTAGGGGACGTTTTTTCCGGGGACGTTTTGTCGGGGACGTTTTTTCCGGGGACGTTTTGCTGGGGACGTTTTTTCCTGTCACCTCTTCAAGATATTGGTACCACTATCATTTCAGAAGTCTCATTAAAAAAGATCTGTCAAACAAATTTTTGACGACCGAAAATCATCAAAAGTTTTGAGGTAACTATAGTTCCCTCAAAATTTTTGCAGATTTATTTTAAAATATTTTTGTAAGACATTAAATAATTGCCAAAAATAAAAACAATGATGGTAGATTTCTTGCCAATTTGGCATGCCCGACGTTATAATAATTTATCTAAATGTTCCACTAAGATTAAAAACGAATCTTCAAGTAAATGAAACAGAATTAACTGAAACTAAAATTTCGTCGAAATGGAAAATTATTTTTTAAAAAATAGGTACTCACGTGTTCTCCACTGCAGCTACAGATTTGGCGGAAAAAAACAGATTTGGCGTTTTTACTTTTTTTTTGCGGCAGTTGTTTCTACGCGCACGCAATTAGTTAACCCCCCCCCCCCCCCCACAAAAAAAAACGCCAAATAAACCGCTAAATCTTTTTTTAACCGCCAAATTTGTAGCAGCGGTGGATTGAATGCGTAAGTACCAAAAAACATAATAGGCATTGTTAAATATGGTAAATAAGGCTAAAACAGAACGTATTCGTAATTTTAGAGCTTACATGAGCCACCTTGCGGTGATTTAAAGATTAGCTAAAGAGATTAAACACAGCAATTTTGCGAGGACAAAACAGATGTCTTTCTTTTTCTTTTACAAACTTTGGTAAAATTAAGCTTCAACTTTTCATTGTTCTTGCAGTTCAGAGCTTTTTTATTCGGGAGTTATGGATACCGCGACAGCAGCAATAATCGTTTAAATTTTACCACGGGCAAAGCCGTGGCGGGTAACTCTAGTAGTATATACAATTAAATGAAGAATCAAAGAAAAATATAATTAGTTGGTAGTAATTATAAAAATTCAAAAGTGCCGGACATTATTACTACTGTTTTGGCAAGGATGACTCAACTACAGAGACTTTTTACAAATCAGAACGTCTACGAGTAAGTGTTTATTTTCTTGAAGGTTATATACCGTAAAGTCGGGTTACTTGGACCCTAAGGGGTTACTTGAGCCCATTACAGTAAAATGATAAAATCTAGGTTTGGTACTTATTAGTTGAAGACTTGCACGTAGTTCCTCGTTTCTCCTCTAGGTAGAAGCACTCTGCAGTCTCTAATGCTAGTACCAAACCCAGATTTTATCATTTTACTGTGGGCTCAAGTAACCTCCTTGTGGGTCCAAGTAACCCGACTTTACGGTAATTCTATTACCCCTTGATGGATTGCAAAAATTTTGACTTAATCTTCCATTGACACGATTAGTTAGGATAGACCCAATAAGAAATCCGAAGTGGATTTTATTTATTTCTTACTCAACCATTTTTTCCTAAACAAGATCAAATATCAATTTTCAACTTCATACATTTTAAAGATTGAAATCTGTGGAGCAGTTTCGTTTGAAAATTCGATGATAAGAAAAAAGGGGTACCATTTTAGCCAATAGCTTTCGTTTAAGAAGAAGACTAACACTTTGTTGGTCTCTACTGGAGCTCCTGACAATTGAGAGACACTTTAATTTTCGTTGCAGTTTATTCATCTTTTTATAAACGAAGAAACCTAAAAGCTGCAATCTTCTTATTTATGATAATAGAAAATTCCTATTTTAAGTTTTATTATTTCTTCCTGATATTTAATTAGAGAATCGGTACTGTTCAAGTTCATAGATATTCTTTTCGGGATCCGGTTATAGGGTCCAAAACCAAAAGGTCCGCGAACAGAAGATCCACGTCCAAAAGGTCCGATGGATAGAAGATCCGATAGACAGAAATTCGGCCAGACATAAGGTCCAATGGCCATAAGATTCAAGGATCATAAGGTCCGACAGATAAAAGGTCAATTTAGACAGCGATGGCATAAGGTCCAGTTGTCTCAGCGGGGTAGACATAAGGTCCAGATTTTGAAGTTTATCCTTAGTCTCAAACTTATTTTGTTAAATATTCAAGTAATTCTTGAATATTTAGCAAAATTTCTTCCAATTTCTACGCTCGACCATAAAAAGATAGAAGACGAAAGGGCAAGAAAATCAGACAGATATTTCCTCTTTTCTTTCTGCCAGAAATTATGCTATTGGTTATTGTTTCTGTATGGAGAAATCAAGCAGTGTTCAGTGGCAAAAAAATGTTTTCGTTTGCAAGGCACGTGCTCCCCATAGGCGATAAGGAAATGTCACACCCTTTTCCCTTTTGGCAACTTCCGCTTCAGTGATGTCCGGCTGGAACGCGCGGAAGAAACTGAAGAAAACTGGAAATATCAAATAATCTAGCATTGTCCTATCCATGATGAAATGAGGCCAGGTATAGATTCCCTCTCATTTAAAAGAAAGCATAACTGAGCAGAATTAAATTAGAGACCATCAACAAATGACACCATGCTTTGAGGGGGGAGTTAGCAAGGTGGAGGGAAAGGGGGTAAAGCTTGAGACTAAAAAATTTTGAAAGTATCGAGCGGCCAGTAAACCCAAAAAAAGTTAGCGGCCACTTATTCGTTCTTGGTGGCTACTTTGATCATTGTTCCAAAACTATAATCCTACTCCACTTTATTCTGGACACATTATGTACTTGCATAAATCTTAACAAAATTACTGTAGATAAAAGAAAAAAGTAAATGGTTTTAAACAAAATTTACAAACCTTTTATAAAAAATAAAATTATTCATTTCGAATTTCGATGTTTATTAAAGCAGATGGGCCGATTTTCTCTCCAACTTAACACTGACCGCCAGTGACGCTGCTGATTGCTATTTTATTTTTATAATCGGGACGATGCATCCATATTTTCTATTTTTTGTTTCGGAAAAAAGTAGGTCGCCATTTTGGCTACTAACATCATATTTTGTAGTCGCCAAAAATATTTTTAGTCGTCACTGGTGAGTGGCGACCGCTAGTCTCGATCTTTAGAGGGAGGGGGGGGGGTAACAAAGAATGAGATCACGCATTATTTTTTTTAAGACTATGATTATGGAAAATAGTGTGACACAAGGGGGGGGGGGTTAAAAAGGTAGGGGGAAAAATTGGCACTTCAGGCGTGCCAACATAAGTGAAAACTTAAACAATAACCTGTGTATATTTTTAATCGTCAGGAAATAACTTTTGGACTCCTGAGAGTTGGACCTCCTGCAACTCTCCTGTTAACGGAACCAGTATATGTAAATATTTAGGTACAAATGTGTCGGTGACAGTAACTGTCGCGAATTCAACGGTTTCTTCCCATCTGAAAAAGAGCTAGCATGTATGTGTATCTAGGTACGTACATACATAATAAAAAATGTAAATATTTGTATACAGAGGTGTCGGTAACGGTAACAGTGTCGGGAGTTCAATTATTTTTTCCCATCTCAAAAAATCCTCACACACAACGCGACTAAAGAACTTTCACTTCAAAAATCGATTTCCGACATGTTATGCCCCCCCCCTCAACCCACCCATTTTTTATGTCCCTTGTTAGTTAGGTTCATAGCATAAATTCATTATAGGGCGAATGACTGAATTGGACGGCCGATTGATATTACCTCAAGGCGCAAAAATTTTCGAGTAGTCTTTTAAATTTAGTTCCCAGGAAACGGTTTCTGCAATTATGTGAACATATAATGTAACGTTTCAGAAAGTACGAGTATAACATGTTATCATTTCTCTGATGATATACCATTATGATACTTAAAATCCGAATAACAAATTTCAAAAATAATGATGAAATTTTAGAAAGCAGAAAAAAAAACTGAACAAGAAGTTCTGTCAAGAACTAAACGAGCCTACTTTCCCGTACATCGACATCGGCATTCTAGCATCTGATCATTATTCTCTTGATTATCTAAGACTAAAAATTATGTCAAACATACCTTTAAAAGCAAAATATACCTCTCTCATCAGATGAAATAGACACATAAAAAGTAAATAAATGAATAAATAAAGTTTTGTCGCACCTTTTAAAGAATGTAACTGTTACAGTTCTTCCATAGAAAAATTCCTCAATTGTTTTCAAAAAAAAATTAAAAGTACAAAGTACATCAAAACACATTTTATCAAAGAAAGAAAAAAAAAGAAAAAAAAAACTCGTCCGTAGATAAAATGTTTCGAATTTCACTTTTAATCCGTTGCCAGTTGTTAAATATAAATAAAGAATAAAATGCCCTAGTGAATGAAACATTTTTGTTACAAAAAAAATCGTCTGCCAAAAATAATAATAATAATAATAATAATAAATTCAATAAAACAAATGAATAAATAAACAAAAAATCGTCTGCACAGTCAGTCATTTTTTTTCGAACTGTTTACTCAAAAGTTATTAGGGGTGACAGCTTGCTTGAGCGGTTCAATGTTGAATGAAAAATTGTTCAAATCGGAAATGTAAATACGGGAATGAAGTATCCTTGAAAAGTTCTTTCCAACAAAAAAAAGTTTGTTCAAATCGGACTGTTCATTAAAAAGTTAGTATCGCGGGACCGGTTATTTGAACGGCTCAAAGTTGAACCAAAAATTGTTCAAATCAAAAAATCAAATATGGGAATGAGCTGTACTCGCCGAGATCTTTCCAACAAAAAAAAGTTTGTCCAAATCGGAATGTTCATTCAAAAGTTATTAGGGGGGGGACAGACAGACCGACCGACCGACCGACAGACCGACCGACAGACCGACCGACACACAAATTCCCCATCTCAATACCCTAGTTTCAAATTTTTAATTTTTCGATATTCATTTTACCTCTTTATTTTTTTAACTTGGCGATATTTTTTGGACTTGGCGATATTTTTTTTAACTTGGCGATATTTTTTGGACTTGGCGATATTTTTTCGATGCATTAAGCTACTTTTAATACTTTTTTCGTCTTTCTTTTATTTTTAACGGGAAAGTAGGCTAAAAAAGGAAATCCTCATTGCAGTGTTTCCTCATTTATTTTATCGAGGAGTGTTAAAATCGTTTATATTAAATGGGAAAAAAATTGATGCTCCAATTTCAACAGTTTGTGATGTAGGTCATCCGTACAGTACTACTACACTGTCCTAGAATGGTTTGGATGTAAGTCGATAACTGATTGGCACAAATCACTTACATCATTGAATTACTTGCTAAAATGCACTAAATTCAGACGGAAACTCTCACATATGCTTTTATGAGAGAATTGAATTTCGAGCCTGTATTTTTTAATTTGTAATTAACTAGAAAACTTTAGAACTGTCAAAGAAAAATCATTAATGTTAATAGTAGCAGTAATAGTAATAATAATAATGGTCATAATGATGACTTATTAACAATATCATGCTTTTAAAATAAGTAATACAGAGGCGTATGCAATTGATAAATGTACTTAAAAAATCATTGAAACATCAATACTAATAATTGGAATACTTTCACAGTAGTTCTCATTTTCCTCGAATAATACAAAACTAAAAATCAGATGCACCATAACATTTTTGAAACTAAGTAAAACGAAAGAAAAAAATGCGAATCACAAGGATAAAAAAGTGTTCTCGAAGATTAATTAATAACGAGGAACTCCGTTTAAATTATAATTTAAAACATAAAATAATTCAAAAAGTATAAAACAATTTGAGCAATAAAAAATAAGTAATAACATCAGTATGATCCATATTTTAAGGGAAATTGCTTATTAACTGCTTAAGTCACCAATTTATTAGAAGAAAATTATTTAAAACAGGGAAATTATAACTCTTAATATAATAGATACGTCTGGTAGAAGCTTGAAAAAGGATTACTAACTCTTTTTCCAAAGAAGTCTATTCTTTAGACAATAGCACTATAAGAAACATTTTTATAGTGTGATGAATCTTATGATTATTTCTGAACGATGTAGTAATTAAAATAACTTTATTTTTATAAACTTAATCGTCACAGATATTTTTCTTCGATATTTTTAGTTCAGTTATAAAAAATCGATGTTGAAAAATATCAAACGCAAAGCATTAATGTTAGAAATTTCAAACTTAAAGAATTTTTATAGGAAAACAATGTATAGTAAAATATGATGCTCGCGATGACTTCAATAAAAGCAAAAATTGCAGATAAAGCACTGAGCTGATACAATTCTTCAATAATAATAATTTCATTCTTCAAATGAGTTTGAAATAAATAATAGATGGAAATAATGTTTTTTCAACAAAATAAATCTAACAAAAAAAGAATTTTTGGGAAACTTTTTGTAAAATTTCGGAGTGGGTTTGAACCCTAAAAACCCACCCCTTACATACGGCCCTGCTTCAAATGTTTTCAAATTTAATCACGTGGCTAATATTTAACATCATGCAGATCTAACATTTTCCTAACCAAAATTATAGCAAAAGGAAGTTTTTCAACGAAGAACATGTCTAGGGAGCTATTCGAATAATCTCTTCCCGGAAGGAAGTGACGTTACTGAGGCACTTCCGACTGCAGAAAAGCTCTTAATTTCATTCACAGCATTACTGCATACAAGCTTCAAATATACATTCCAGACATCCACTGTAATAAATGAGAAAAATGGCAACTAAATTAATTCTGGGACTCAATTTCGTCTTTCTTGTTTTGTGCAAGTCAGGTAAGATTTTTTTAATTAGTTACCGTATCTGACGAAGAGCTGAATAGTTTAATTTTGTAATATCTGAAAAGCCAGCTTCCTTGTTCCTTAACCTTGTATTTTCAAAAAAAAAAAAAATGGTGTCTAAATAAAATATTTTTGGAAAAAAAAATAGAACCGACTTCAGTTGGAAATTGCTCTAAAAAGTAAAAAATAATTTTTTTCTTTGAACACCATCGAAACTACTTTTAAACATAAGTTTTGAAGTCGGCGCAAAAACGATAGGTAAAATGATATTTAACCATATTTTGCCAACAGTTTTTCAAAGAAACCATTGAAAATTAAAAGCAGAATATTTGTACCATTACACGAATGTGTGGTAATCAATGAAATGAATCCATTAAAATTTATATTTATAGTTGAATTGTAGTTGTATATGGTTCCATACATTGTTTCTGCGCCGACTTCAAAACTTATGTTTAAAAGTAGTTTCGATGGTGTTCAAAGAAAAAAATTATTTTTTACTTTTTAGAGCAATTTCCAACTGAAGTCGGTTCTATTTTTTTTCCAAAAATATTTTATTTCATTCTTTTTAGTATAAATGCACTTAAAATAATCAAAATATAGTTAAAAAACCATGCAGCTGTTCAAAAAACTTGCAGACCTGGACACGATCTCATTCCATCAGGAACTTCAAACCGACGCTTTTAACCACTTGACTATCGGGTCGCTCATTGAAGAAAGGATTTACGATAGCACATAGTTTTTAAATAACTTGAAATTTTAGTTTTTCGATCATAACTTTTTTTCTAGTGAACAAATATCGTCATATGAATACATGGTACCTAAGTTAACCATCTCCTATCGATTAAAAAAAAAATCGTCCAAATCGGTTCAGTAGATCAGATGTTATGTGCGAACAAACAGACAAAAAAACATACGCTTTGAATTGAGAACCTTCTCCTTTTTTGAAGTCGATTAAAAATTGAAAGTAAAAGTAAGTAATTTGAATTGTGGGAGAAGGAGTTAGAATAAGACTTGGAAAATTTTTGCAAGTTTTTGCTTTTCATGGAAAATAATTTTTAACTAAAGTGGACTCTTTAGCTTTTTTCAAACACCACAAATCAAAATCTTTTTTTTTTTAAATGTGTGTCACTTTAATGATCGTTCATACCCCCCCCCCTCGCAGTGCAAAAAAAACATTACACAGCAGATTTTTCCCAATATCTCAATACTCATGGTGTTTGATACATTTTATTTGTTTGTAATGATGTTTTTTAGTCACAACCCAATATGAAAATCACAAAAAATAGTTACTTTAATTTTTAACATATATTTATCATCTTCAGAATTTTTGACTTTTAATTTTACCTTGAATTTGACGTAAATGCAAGGAATAAAATACAGAATTTTATAAAGGTACAAAATTTAACATAACATAATTTGATTGCGCATATAATTTTTGAAAAAATAATATAGGTGCCGCAAATCAAAAACCATTTATTGCGACAATCGATTCAAAGCCGAGCCAATATTTAGAAAAGTGCCAATTTGAAGTTGGAGTTTTCTGAAAAAAAAATTTTTTTGCAGAAAAAAACTAATATTGGATTTTAAGTCTAAATTGGGTCTAAATGCAAGAAAATAAAAGGGGGGAGGTCAAGGAAGTTATTTACCCCCTTCTTAGATTACTCACTTTTAAGCCGTTACAGATCTGATGAATGTTACAGATCTGATGTTAATATGAGTTACATATTTGAGTTTATGCTTTCAGTCTTCGTTAACATCTCTAAATATGATATCATTTCCTTGCATTTTTAACATAGAATTAAGATAATTATATTAAAATATATATATTAGGCTAAAAAATCAAATTTCATTATGAAAAAGCATTTCTTGGAAATAAAAATGAGCGATAAGGTTTTTAGATAAAATAAATTATGAGATTACCAAATCCAAGCTAATAAAACATTTGTTTTGTTTTAAAACAACACACAACTTCAACTTTTTCAACACACAACTCTGCTGCTTGCTTTTCTTTAATTAGTTGCAGGAAATTTAATTTCTTGATCAGAAATTCAAATTTAGCATGCTAGTTATTATCTAGTTATTTAGCGAAGTTATGAGAAATTGAAGCACCAAAAAAAAAATAAATAAATAATAATAAATTAAAATAATAATAATTAATTAACTTAATTTCTGCAGTGTCATTTTTCTTATTTTACTAACTTCTATTGTTAGGTCATACAAACCACAAATGAAGCAATTGTACTAAAACTCATTGCTTTTCATTTTTTAAGAACAAAAATATTCAATATATATGGCTAAACTTATGATTTTTGCTTTTTATAATTCTGAAACGTGTGAGTTAGTTCTGTAACATATTTGCTGTTTTTCAATGTTACCGCTCTGACTGTTACCGATCTGACAAACTGACAAAGTTTTTTTTTTATTTCCGATCGATCGCACTAAACCAAAATCAAACACGTGGTTTTTTCACTTGTAACAAAGGACTATACTTATATATAAAATAATTTTAAAAATAATAAAAACTGCGCATTTTAGAGCGTGTTACCGATCTGATGACTCAAATGACACACATTTTATAAAATCACTTTAAAAAATCTTACCTACAATTTTAGATGCAGAAATGCAAATTTTTAATTACGATTCGATAAAACTTTCCACCAGGTACTCAGTATCACGTGGTATAGGTGCAGGAAATGATTTTGGGAGCCTAAACATAGATCGGAAGTTATTGTTACCACTCTGACGGCGGAACTTGGGACACGCTTATTTCGCATCAGCTAGAAAACCAGAAATCGATTAAAACAAAAATGAAGTAAAATATTAACAAAGGGGTAAAAATAGAATCGTTTTTTGTGCAAGTGCGTTTTTTTGGGAAGGTAGAAAGTGCGCATGACCTGTTTGCATGCTAAGCGTTGCTGCTTGGGACACGTTACCGATCTGATTTTTGATGTATAAATACAATATTTTCTGATGAAAAACAAATTTTTTTTTTCTGATGTTATTAGATGAAATGAAAGAGAAACTTATCTTCTTTCTGGGGAAAATTATTTTTTTAACTAGTTATTGAAATACTGGTGAAAATTCACTTGGGACTCAAATTGGCACTTTTCTAAATATTAGCTCAGCCCCCAAAAATGGCGCAAACGTCCATAAGAAAACTCTACAGCATCGAAGGACCCCATTGCCAATTTTAACAAAGATCCGACCAAAACTGTCATTTTGTACCATAAAAAATATGGGGCACATTCCCATGGGAGGATGTACCTGCATAAGGACATTACAATCATTAAAATCATTAAAAAAAAAAAAAAGCAGCTATTCGAAAAAATCCTTGCAGACCTGGACTCGATCTCATTCCATCAGGAACTTCAACCTGACGCGCATAGCCACTTGACCATCGGGTCGCTCATTGAAGTAAGGATTTACGATAGCAGATATTGTTTTAAATGACATGAAATGTTAGTTTTTCGATCATAACTTTTTTTCTAGTGAACAAATATCGTCATATGAGTACATGGTACCTAAGTTACACCATCTCCTATCGATTAAAAAAAAATTGTCCAAATCGGTTCAGTAGATCAGATGTTATGTGCGAACAAACAAAAAAAAAGTATACGCTTTGAATTGAGAACCTCCTCCTTTTTCGAAGTCGGTTAAAAATTAATTCCAATGCTTTCTAGACGTAACGTAACTCATTGCAAAGCTAATGAACATTTTTTTTTTCTTGCCATTCAAATTCGTGTGATACTTCTAAAATTTCAAACCAGATTCTATTAGAGGGATAGGGGACCAAATTACGATACAAAATAGTCAAAAGGCAGAACAAAAAGAAAGAGCAGAGAGATATTTTAAAGTTTGATATTTTATTATTCAAAACTTGTTTCAGAAATTCAAAGGTTCATTTGAAACGTAATTAGCTGCGGAAGTCAAAGTAGTCAGTTGGTATACAAATTTGCCGATTTTCCAGTAGATATATTTGTGATGAAATTGTATCTTAGAATCTATCCAATTGAATAGTTTATTTTAAACCCAATTTATTATAGTTTCCTTTAAAAATATATAAACAGTTTTGCAATGTGAAGTGAGAAAAATTTTAAGTCCTACATTTTTTGTTTAGTAGTTTACAATGGATTTAGATATTAAATCATTTTATATTTTTACCAGAAATGTATTAAGTTACTGTGTATAAGAAAAAAGCATTACAGTTTTTCAATGGAAAAGAGAACGTTTTGTCGCTTTTCGGTTTGATGCTTGTAACTAGTAGAATTTGACCAATTCTACTGATAGTTATAATTTCAAAGTTAAAACAAAATAAAATCTTAAACTTAAATTTGGAATTTTACTATTTTTTCTTATTAGTAAGGGTTTTTTTATTATTATTTCCCAGTATGCTGAAGTGGTTTTGGTAATCAGTGTTTAGTTTCTCAAAACATATTCGCTGGAAATGGAGACAAAGTTTAAAAATACTTAGACCGATGACAAAACATGAGTATTTCATAACAACAAAGTTAAGTTTTCCATACAATGGGTTTAAAACTATTCCACCTACAGTGCAATAGTAAGGTGCACTTTAAACTAAGGACTCACCGATTAATCAGCTGTAATTGGCCAAACTTTGCCAATTAATCGGCGGGAAGATTTTTTTTAAATATTTTTCAAAGTATGCCTTCAATTGTGATTAATTTTACTAACAGTAAATAATTTTCTGCAAACATTACTGTAACATATAATATGGATTTGTACTGAGTAATAGCAAAACATTGTTCAAAAAGTAAGCAGAACTGAATCAAATTAGATAATAGCCCTCACAGCTGATATTCACATGACTTTTTTGAATAATTAAATTATAGACTTTTGAATTGGAATGCAAAAAAGATGAATATTTCATTTTATTTATAATCGGCCAAAGTTTGCCGCTTAAACGAAGGAAATTTTTTTTTAAATTAAATTGATTTAAGTATGCCTTGAACAAGAATTTACAATAAATAATAATTAATCACAATAAATAACCAATCTGCAAACTCAAGAACAACATGTATAGTGGGCACCGATTAATTTAATTAGTGATTAATTGAATCAGCTGTTTTAATGAATCAACTTGTCAAAAACAAAACACAGTCCAGATTTATTATATTAACCGATTTTTTTTGAATCGGCCGCTTTTTATAATCAAAATTGTCTGGAAATCACGTGATTAATACAAGCGGCCACTGTAGTACGAAAGTATAAAGCGAAAAACAAGACAAATAATTTAACAAGAAGTTCTGTCAAGAACTAAACGAGCCTACTTTCCCGTACATCGACATAGGCATTGTAGCATCTGATCAATATTCTCTTGATTATCTAAAACTAAAAATTATGTCAAACATATCTTTTTGCACTTAAAGCTGATTTCTGAAAGCAAAATATACCCCTCTCATCAGATAAAATAGACACGTAAAAAGTAAATAAACGAGTCAATAAAGTTTTGTCGCACCTTTAAAAGAATGTAACTGCTATAGTTCTTCCGTAGAAAAATTCCACAATCGTTTTCAAAAGAAAAAAAAATAAATAAAATAAAAGTACAAAGAACTTCAAAACACATTTTATCAAAGAAAGAAAAAAAAACTCGTTCGTTAATAAAATGTCTTGAATTTCATTTTTAATCCGTTGCCAGTTGTTAAATATAAATAAGGAATAAAATGCTCTCGTGAATGAAAAATTTTTGTTAACAAAAAAAATCGTCTGGTAAAAAAAAATAATAATAAATTAAACAAAACAAATAAATAAATATACAAAAAATCGTCTGCCCAGTCAGTCATTTTTTCTGAAACTGCATTTCCGCCACGTTTGCGGAATCGGAGTCGGAATCAGAGTCCTCACAGAAGATTATTCAAAAAAGTACTTTACAATACATTATTTATCAAAACCATTTTCTTACAAAGTTAGTTTGAAGGAAATCCGCCTTGAAGTTTAGAATCAACATTCAATTTAAATTTCTCCGTAGGCGCTCATGTTAAAATGTTTTCTGAACGGTTCATCATTGAACGAAAAATGGTTCAAATTGAAAAGTGAAATATAGGAATGAGCCTCTCCGAGATCTTTCGAACAAAAAAAAGTTTATTCAATTCGGACGGTTCACTTAAAAGTTATTAGGTGGGGAAAGGTTGTTTGAACAGTTCAATGTTGAACAAAAAAAATGTTCAAACTGAAAATTTAAATACGGTAATGAAGCATCCTTGCTGAGATCTTTTGAACAAAAAAAAGTTTGTTTAAATCGGACTGTTCATTCAAAAGTTATTAGGTGTGAGAGCTTGTTTGAACGGTTCAATGTTGAACGAAAAATTGTTCAAATCGGAAATTTAAAAACGGGGATGAAGTATCCTTGCCGAGATCTTTCGAACAAAAAAAAGTTTGTTTAAATCGGACGGTTCACTTAAAAGTTATTAGGGGTGAGAGCTTGTTTGAACGGTTCAATGTTGAACGAAAAATTGTTCAAATCGGAAATTTAAAAACGGGAATAAAGTATTCTTGATAAGATCTTTCGAACAAAAAAAACTTTATTCAATTCGGACGGTTCACTTAAAAGTTATTAGGTGGGGAAAGGTTGCTTGAACGGTTCAATGTTGAACGAAAAATTGTTCAAATCGAAAATATAGATACGGGAATGAAGTATCCTTGAAAAGACCTTTCGAACAAAAAAAAGTTTGTTCAAATCGGACTGTTCATTCAAAAGTTAGTATCGCGGGACCGGTTGTTTGAACGGCTCAAAGTTGAACCAAAAATTTTTCAAATCGAAAAATCAAATATGGGAATGAGCTGTACTCGCCGAGATCTTTCCAACAAAAAAAAGTTTGTCCAAATCGGAATGTTCATTCAAAAGTTATTAGGGGGGGACAGACAGACCGACAGACCGACCGACCGACAGACCGACCGACAGACCGACCGACGCACAAATTCCCCATCTCAATACCCTACTTTCAAATTTTTAATTTTTCGATATTTATTTCATTTTTTTGTTTCTTTTTGACTTTTTTTACTTGGCGATATTTTTTGAACTTGGCGATATTTTTTGGACTTGGCGATATTTTTTGGACTTGGCGACATTTTTTAGATGCATTAAGCCAATTTTAATGCTTTTTTCGTCTCTTTTATTTTTAACGGGAAAGTAGGCTAAAAAGTGTAACTGATTAAAATATTAAAAAAATAATCCTCATAGTTAATATATATTTTTTTATAAACTAATTTTCCCAGTTTGAACAAATATATAATGTACATTAGGGTGTATCGAAAAAAACTTTTTTTCGAAATTCAATTTACTAAGTTGATAAAAAGTTGCCCCTACCTACCCACATATTCCACAAAAAAATTCAGTCTAATCAGAAATTGTTTAGGTGTTCCGCACGAGGCCTGAAATTTGTGAATTTCTTCAAAAATATGATTTTTTTTCTAAATTTTTTTAAATATTAAGAATAAATGTTAAAAATAATTCAAGTTGAAAAATGTGTACCGCAAAGTCGGAGGACAAAATTGGGTTTGAAAAAAAGTATATTAAACAACATTTAAATCTCCCACATTTATTCTAAACTTACGTAATTTTCACCAAAACTAGCATTTTACAAGGCCATGCGGCTTGGTTAGAAACTTGTTTATGAATGTGGAATCTAACTGAATTAACACTTGAAACTGGGATTCATCTGTGATTTATGTGAAGTAAAAAGTAAAATAATATAAACTATAAACAGAATCTAAGCCCATCGTCACACAGTGCCCGCGTTCTATCGGGGCCCCCGTGATGGTAAACGAAATACTGCTCCGCTAGCGTAGCTGCTTTAGGATGGCAGAAGAACATATATCTTTGGTTGAGGAAACAGACCCTAAATATTTCGGACATGGGGCTCCAGTAAATGGCCCAGGAAAAGAAATTGTAGCTTCAGTTTCACGATTTATGGAAAAAAAAAAAGTTTTATTCATAAAGAACATAAAACTATCGGTGTGATGGCACATCAGTTAACACTGAAAAATCAAATGATGCTATTAGACTTAAAGAAAAGTCTTTAGAACCCTCACTACAAGCCGTGGTATGTTTTCTTCATTTAATGAATTACCACTTAGAAAGTTAACGGTGGCTCTTGATAAACCGACTACTGGACAAAATTCTTTTAGTTAAATTGGAGAATTCTAACAATATTGCTAAGATCTACCAGTCATGAACTTTAAGAAAATAGAACGCGTTTTACTAGAAGTTGATGTTAAAGAATTGAGTCAAAAATACTTATGGGATGTGTCAAAAACTGTAATGTCTGGCAAATGTTCTTAAAATTTAGCAGAAAGGAACCCTGCAAGCTTTTCCCATGCAAGATGGCTCACGATGGCAAAGTTTTGAGGCTATACATCGCAAGTAGTGATCCAAGTTCAGAGTTAAATAAACTAGCAGAATTTATAATAAAGGTTTATGCTCTCTGCTTTTTCACAATCGATTCTCAGTATAAAATTATTCATGCATTTAAGCACTTTTTTAAGACCATAGATTGCAACAAGTATTTGGATACAAATCTCCAAAATGTTATCCATTCCACATTGTAAAGAAGCTATCTTGCATGGAAAAAGCTTGAATGGTTCCTTTCTGCTACATTTGAGAACATTTGCCAGACATTACAGCTTTTGACACATCCCATAAGTATTTTTGACTCAATTCTTTCCCAAGTAGCACACTTCGTTTTTAAAGGTTGTAAAATGGTTGTTAACGTTGTAACAATCGCTTAAAAACGTTTATAAAACGTTTAAAGGTTATTTGTGCTACCTGAATGCGTTCTATTTTCTTAAAGTTCATGACATGTAGATCTTAGCAATATTGTTAGAATTCTCCAATAGGTCAACTAAAAGAATTTTGTACAGTAGTCGGCCTATCAAGAGCCACCGCTAACTCTCTAAGTGTTAATTCATTAAATGAAGAAAACATACCACGGCCTTTAGCGAGGGTTCTAAAGACTTTTCTGGAAGTCTAATAGCATCATTTGATTTTCCAGTGTTAACTGATGTGCCATCACAACCGATAGCTTTTATGTTCTTTATCAATAGAATTTTTTTTTCCATAAATCATGAAACTAAAGCTATAAAGGCTACAATTTCTTTCCCTGGAGCACCATGTCCGAAATATTTAGAGTCTGTTTCCTCAACCAAAGATATATTTATATATTAGCCCGGTCAAAATAGACATTCGAGTTCGGAAAAATTCGCATAGAGCTGAAAATTGGTACAGACCTTAAGAACATCATTATAAGTGAAATCTCAAAAGTCCTGATGAATCCCGGTGGAGCTAAAAATTTTATTCAAGGTCAAAGGTCAAAATTGAATTTAAAAAAAAAAATTAAAAAAAAATCGTACGGTGCTAAAAATTGGTACAGACTTTAAGTACATCATTATAAATGATATATAAAAAATTTGAATCGATCCCATTTGAACTAAGTATTTTATGGAAGGTCAAAGGTCAAAATAAGCAAAAATAAATAAAAAATAAATTAAAAAACCAAAAAAATTCACAGAGAGCTAAAAATTGGCACAGACCTAAAATACATCATTATAAACGAAATATCAAAAATCCCTATCGATCCCACTTAATCTAAACATTTTATGCAAGGTCAAAGGTCAAAAAATCCTTTTTTTTTGTTTGCACAAACGTTAAGTGTTATCATAAAAAAGTGCACATAAAATTTGTATGTTATACATTATGTTCAAAAGAAGTATTTATATCAAGTTCAACTCTATCGAGTCCAGATTATGTGAAATTAACAACATTAATATTACATCCTCCCGCCCCCCCCCCCCTTAATGGATAAGATGCCTCTCTAAAGCAAATGCAAAATATCTTTTTTAAATATACTATACATTATTTCCCTCTTTTTAGAATATATTTTTCATTCAACATAACTTTAAATGCATGCACATTATTTATTTAGGATAAAGAATGAGAAAATATTCTTACTTATTTCAGTAAAAGAAACACGTCTTTTAAGATGTTAATATAACTTTTCCTCTCAGTCAAACATCACCAATTAGTTGACAGTAAGATTTTGGAATCCATGCAGCCATTTAAAGATGATTCTTGCACTCATTTAAAAGTCTCTTATATCCTTCACATGACCAAAAAGACATAAATAAGAAAAAAAGACTTTTGTGGCATTTTGAAACCAAAATATCGCTATTTAAAGTAGGAGTCGTATATGAGGTGCAGAATGTGACGACAGAATGAATGACACAAATATTATCAAACATATTTTTATTTCTTTTAAACATATGTTTTGATGATACTTCGAACTTTTGGTTATCATACAGTTAACTATTTTTTTTTTAATGCATTTTAAATTTCCTTCCAGCTCTTGAACAGTAATATAATCTTCTATTTCTTCTTCCTCTTCTTGATCTTTAACTTCTAAAGATCACCAATATCATCGTCATTAGCATCGATTGCATTTGATTCCACATTGGAGCACGACTGGCCTAGGCAATTACTGCAAATTTTTGAGCACAACAATCCGACTCTTCTGCAGCCATAATTATGACTGCATCCCTTCTTGCAATTGCAAAAAATAGTATGGAGAAGTTTTTCTGGAGCGGGTGTTACCAGAGTCTGAATTGGCTCCGAAACATTATCTTTCAGGATCCATCCCCAGTTTTCAGGGTCTAGCTCGTTGCCTAGCCATATTTGTACTTGGTAGTACACACGATATGAATGTTGATATGCAGCAGCAGATGTTGGAGGAAGAAAGAATAATTGAACAGGTTTATTGTTACGTGTATTTTTCACAAAACAAGAATACCTGTACTTGTCAAGGGAATCGACATTTTTGGAACTCCATACATAGCAAAAATAAAGCGAATTCCATTTGTGAGAATGATATCGGGAGAACAGCTGATATTTTTGAAAACTTCAGGGCAATGAATTAAATCCTGACTTTTTAAAAAGTAATTTAAATATTTTCGTTTTGTCTCGCTTGTAAAACGCTGACGTAGTATCATATCCAGTTACTGCATGTAAAAATAAGATATGATCTTGACACTTTGGATATGAAGTTAAACTTTGTGATGAGTACAGTTTTGCTTCTTTTCCAGTTGTACTAGGTTTAAAAAGTAAATAATTCTGTCAGTAGGAGCTCTTGCAGTCAGTATTATTAGCAAATCGACATCTTCAGCAACAATAATAGTGATATTTGTGTTGAAATTTTCTATAGCTGTTTCAATTATCAGAACATCGTCATTATTGGCTTGCTTCACAGAAATATGAGCAGCTATTAATTTTTCTGAAAGCATTGAAATAAACCGAGACTTGTTATGTGTGTTGGTAAGAAATTGCTCCTGGTTTGTTGGAGAAGTCATAAATCTGTTAAAAAGAACATCAGAAGATGGAGATATTTTACTTATCCGACGTCGTTGCTCTGAAACTTTGATATTCTAAGTATGATCAGAATATCCACATCGTACTTCTCAAAAATTGCATCGAATTTTTCATCTCGATCCCATACAACGCGATGTAAAAGGTATCCACCATCGATGATGTAAGTAGTATCTTCTTTATCGATTTCAACATGTACTCATTGAAAGCAATCATAAATGGCTGATTTTTGTGTTTCACGCATTCCAATTGCATCGAAGAGTGATAATGGATAAGGAGCCAATTCATACTTGAAAAATGTTTCAAGCTCATCGTCCAAATACTTAAAAATACACATTCGTTGAAACAGTAATGCAGGATCTATTGGTACCTTTTCATCGTGAATTTTTTAGAGCTACTGACGGTTAAAAGAGGGAGAACTTTATCAACACGTTTCAATTTAATATAATGAAGGAAAACGCCTCCACTCACCCCCGAATGTAACTTGACCTATAGAGGGGGTGAATCATAGGATGGGATAGGCGTAGCGGTCAAGTTGGGGAAAGTGTTTCTCGAGGTCAATTGAAAACTGCGATGTCGCTTGAATGTTATTTTGTATGGGGAGGTGGAGGAAGGGGGGAGGGGCATATTTAGATAATTTTTTTTTTTATACCAAGGGTTGATCCGCCTCTGAATCCACGCTTGTTTGTACATAATTGTATACTTTACAAACTTTGCATCCTCCATTTTTAAGACACTTACCATTCAAGAGATATTTGTGAAAAATTTATTTTTTAAACTTTAACCTTGAATAAAACGTTTAGCTTCACTGGGATCCATTGGAAACTTTTGACATTTCGTTTATATAATGATGTCCTTAATTATTTGCATGTTAATTTCATCGTCAAAGTGCCATACGTGGACACTAATAAGGGGGAGATTGGGCGGTTTTTTCGAAATTTGAGTCACCGAACTGCAGTTCTAGGCTTTATTTTATCCCTTTGGGGGGGGGGGGGGTGACCCCACGACCCACCCACTGAATACCCATTTGTTTGTGCATAATTGTATAATTTTCAAACTTTGTCACCCCTATTTTTTTACCGTTTAACAGATATTAGGGAAAAATCGATTTTGACATTTGACTTAGAATAAAATTTTTAGCTCCACCGGGATCGATAGGGACTTTTGACACTTCACTTATAATGATGTCTTCAGCAACACTCATGTTAATTGCATTGTCAAAGTACCAAATTCGAGTAAAAATAAGGGGTCTGAAGGGAATTTTTCGAAATTTATCTCCCCAAATGCCGTTTTTAGCTATTAGGGGGGATTTAGGGTGGAGGATATGACCCCCATGACCCATATTCGGAATCCCCACTTGTTTGTACATAATTGTATACTTTTCAAACTTTGTAACCCCTATTTTGTCGCTTCCAATTACCGTTTAAGAGATATATATGAAAAATCGATTTTTTGACCTTTGACCTTGAATAAAATTTTTAGCTCCACCGGGATTCATCAGGACTTTTGAGTTTTCACTTATAATGAAGTCCTTAAGGTCTGTACCAATTTTCAGCTCTATGCGAATTTTTCCGAACTTTCGCGTTTTTTTCGTCTATTTTGACCGGGCTATATAGTTCTTCTGCCATCCTAAAGCAGCTACGCTAGCGGAGCAGTATTTCGTTTACCATCACAGAGGCCCCGATAGAATGCAGGCTCTGTGTGACGAAGGGCTTAGATTCTGTTTACAGTTTATATTATTTTACTTTTTACTTCACATAAATCACAGATGAATCCCAGTTTCAAGTGTTAATTCAGTTAGATTCCACATTCATAAACAAGTTTCTAACCAAGCCGCATGGCCTTGTAAAATACTAGTTTGGGTGAAAATCACGTAAGTTTAGAATAAATGTGGGAGATTTAAATGTTGTTTAATATACTTTTTTCAAACCCAATTTTGTCCTTCGACTTTGCGGTATACATTTTTCAACTTGCATTATTTTAAACATTTTTTCTTAATATTAAAAGAAATTAGAAAAAAAATCATATTTTTGAAGAAATTGACAAACTTCAGGCCTCATGCGGGACACACCTAAACAATTTCTGATTAGACTGAAATTTTTTTTGGAATATGTGGGTAGGTAGGGGCAACTTTTTATCAACTTAGTAAATTGAATTTCGAAAAAAAGTTTTTTTCGATCCACCCTAATGTACATGTGCAATGTTGAAACATTTTTTCATCTGTTGTTTTTTTTCTCCATAGTGTTTAAGAGCCATTATTTTTAATATCAGACAAAAAGGGAAATTTTGACAGTGACATTTTTTGATTTTCCTCATGTTTTATGTGTGAAAGTAGGTCATGAGAAATGTTGATTTAAGTTGAAAAAAAAAACAAAAAAAAAAAAAACCAAATTAATTAAAAGTGCTCCTACGTTATCATGTTCACCCCAATCTCCCCTTGTTTTTTTTTTTTTTTTTTTTTTCAAATTTTTCGATTCTCGATTTGAACTTTCGTGTCCGGTAAATTTTATTGACAATAATTAGAAAATTCGCTGAAGGAAATTGGATAAATTTTTGAAATTATTTTGAAAAAGTTAGAAAAATGAAAAAAAAAAAAAAAATAAAATCTCTCAGAAATACAGGAGTACATAGGAAGTACAGGAGTATAGAACCCATAGTTAGCACAAAAATTTCTTCATCGATTCTATTTACTATTTTTTTTGCTCTGACATCGAAACATGCCAAAAAGGCTTGGAGACCAATTACGAGAAAATGTAATTGATTACGATTACAGTCCTCTGCCAAATCGCAATTACGATTACAGCCAAGAGCTCCCCGATTCGAGGTCACGGGAGGTCACTGTGACCTCCAAATAACTTCCGTATTCGGCACATTTTGCTAACGATTCGGCAAATTTAAAAACAATATTGCAACATTGAGATTATTTGTTCTCTTTAGTTTTAGAATTGGTTTTTAAAAGATGCCTAATGGTTTTTCACACTAAATGGTATGCATGTACGATATGTGTGCAACGTGCATGCTTGTACAATATTTTATCATTCGGTAAAATTGGAACTTCATTCGGCAAATTGATGATTTTCCCCTTCCCAAGAATTTTAGCTCGGGGCCCCCCTGATTACAGCAACGATTAGATTATGTGAAAAATGTAACCGATTACGATTATTGTATGCCAATTACGATTTCGATTACACGATTTCAGCTTTGGGAGGGATATATTATATTATATATATACACACACGGAGGAGGATTCAGAAATTTTTGTTAGGGGGGGGTCAAGTTTCAGTGCACCTTATTAGTTAAGCGGAAGGAAAACGAAGCATGAAAAATTTAAACCTTCTTTAGAATATCATATAATAATTGCACAGAAAATAACATTTTCTATTATAAAACCAATCTGTTAAATTAACCATTTATTAATTTTTGTAACAATTTACTGTTACGAAAAGTATAAATTATCAATTTATAAATTGTCTGCATGTAATCAATATTGAGATTATAAAATTCTTAAAAATTAAATTCTCAAATAAATTTTTTATAAAATTCTCAAATAAATTTAACATTTTTTAAATATAAAAAAATGTTTTAAAAATCTATATAAATACAACAATTTTTCCTCTTTTATATGCTTATGGATTAAAAATCATATGAGCATTAAAATATAAAGCATAAACTAAGATTAAATTATATGTGAAAATATTTTGAAAAGACAGTCAGATTACACGATTACATGGCTAAATTACGATTATTTAAAGAAAGATTACAATTACGATTCCTTAAGAGATACTTGATTAAAATTACGGTTACATGATTACGAGTGTCTTATTTCCAAATTATGATTATGATTACGATTATGCAAAAAAAATGTAATCGATTACAGGGGTTACGATTACGTAATCGGCGATTACTCCAAGCCTGATGCCAACCGTACTATGTTTTCCCAAACATGCGTACTATGTTTGGGAATTTTGGTTACACAATTTTCAGGCTTCTTTTGCAATTTAACTTATAACATCGCAGAAGCATGCAGTAGGGGGCCATGTGGGCCTAGAGCTAGAGTACTCTCCTCGTAAGCAAGTGGTCGCCGGTTCGAATCCCGCCTTGCCCAAGGATGTTATTTCATCCTCTCTGTGCCGTAAATCTGTCCTGTGTTTGTCAGGAGGCAAAGCACATAGCACGCAGTCCTCATGTATGTTGAAGCTGATGGCTTCTGAAAAAAAAAGTATGCAGTAGATGTTAGTAGCTATTAATCCATAGCTAAGTTTACAGTGCAGAATAATAAAGTGCAACCAAAACCGAAAGGGGGAAAAGCGCAAAAGATATTGAACTGGAAAATAAAATTGAAGCTACGCATTGCAATGTATCACTAATGAGGGCTGGAGGGAAAAATCTGAGGTGCGGGAAAATTGCGCTTGCTTTTCGTGCGGAAAACAATGCATGAATCTTTTCTACTTGCCAAGAACGAATATGTTTCTAGAAGAATAAAAATTAACAAGAGGAAACAAAGAAACATACTGTTTGCTCCTACCAAGCATTAAAATGCAACAGAGTTTACGGTTAATGTATCCTGTTAAACTAAGCACAAAAGTTGTATCTGCACTTTTAAACAAAATTGAGTTATCGCCACCAGGTGGCTCTTGGTGACATTGATTTTACCTAAATACAAAATTATACGGTCATTTGAGAACGGGAAATATTTCTTTAACTCTGAAAAAGTTTTATCTGAATCAAATACATGGTGGCGCAAAAGTGTAAGAAGTTATATCTCAGTTTGAGCTCGACTGCTGTTTTGCGCTTAGCACGACAGTATAGGCAATTTCACGTTAACAGACGAATAATTATTTCACAAAACAGCTCACAAAGACTAGAAATATTTTAAATTCTTTACTTTATTTCAACTTAATGAACAACTTGATCTTTATTTTTATTATAATGCAGTGAAATTCTGAAGATTTTCTGAAAAAATATTTAAACAATTTTATTTTCTCCGTAACGAACGTATCTTACGAAATACGTCCGTTATGGAACCAAAAACCCATCATGTAAATACTGTTTCTGGAAATTTTCAAATTAAACTGTTTTTTTATAGAATCATGCAAAAAAAAAAAAACAAGGATCTTCTATATTTGTAGTCTTGTTTTAACTTGTTTTATGCCAACTTGTTTTATGTAGTGGTTGAAACTTTTTATTAAATGGAATTGCCCGTATGTTCTATTTTTTATATAAAGGCAGATTGCAGTCGGATGTTATACCATAAAAATAATTTGTAAATAGCTTCACGCACTCCTTTCTTCACTTTGACATTCAGAGCACTGGGCAGAAATCACATTGCGTCAGCACCGGTTACCGGCCATCGCAATGATTTGTTTCAATTAGACAGTCGAATTTCCTAAAGCAAAAACATGCACTATCCCGTCAATTAGGTTATTACATCCATGAACTGCACTTTCGTGCTTTTTAGCACTTGTAAGCATGGAATAGGAAATAACCGAGCTGGAGGAAGAAATCCTCTTATAGATGCAAAGAGAGCCAAAAAAAAAACTGATAGTTAATAAGAAATTAAAGCACCAACGAGAGACCGCAAATTGGTACGGTACAACCAATAAATTTTAAGGCAGAGCTCAGGTATAAAGCAATAAGTAACCGCCCCGAAGCCAGGGCTAAGGCAGAAACATGCAATACACCGCCAACTCGGTTGTTCTATCCATGGACTGCATTTTCGTGCTTTTTAGCACTCGTCAGCATGCAACAGAAAGTAACCGAGCTGGTGGTAGAAATCCTCTTATAGAAGCAAAGAGAGCCAAAAGTCCATGGATGGAATAACAGAGTTGGCGGTGCATTGCAATTTGATGTTGTTAATTTCATCTTGATTGTTAGAGATAGAAAAACCTCACAGCTTATGAACGAACTAGGTGAATATAAAGGAATAATTTTAAGTTAAAACCACTTCAGATGAATGAGAAATGGACTTTATTGGTTTTGATTCTTAACAACTCAAATGACAACGGTAACTTTTTAAAGATCTTTTTTAGGAGCGGAGTTTCTTCATGGGCTGCTAGGTGGTTCGAAGACTGCGTAATATTAAAATGAAAATCATCGCCATTAAACCTTTTTTTTTACATAAGAACAATAGCCCTTAAAAATCACCATTTGGTTGATTATAAAACGTAAACGACACTCATGAAAAATCTCTGATAGATTAAATTCAAATCGGAGGCACTTCATTTCACTGCATGGTCCCCCGTGCCTACCACAACATGTGATTTACCCGGTTGAAGCTCTCCTCGGAGACAGGTGATGCATGTCCCCGGCCCCCACCCCTCTTAGTAGCAGGGGCGCCCCGAACTAAAATTTTTGGGCGGGGGAAAATTATCAATTTTATCGAATGATGAAATACAAGCATGCACATATGTTGTACATGCAGTACATTAGAGATAAAAACATTAGTCATCTTTTAAAAAACAATTCTTAAAACTAAAAAGAACAAATAATCTCAATGTTGCAATTTATTGTCTTCAAATTGCCAAATCGTCAGGAAAATGTGCCGAATACAAAAATTATTGGGAGGTCACAGTGACCTCCCGTAACCTCCCATTGGGGCTCCCCTGCCTGGTAGAGGCGTCCTTGTCCTGCACACATACACTCGACCACCTACGCACACACACACGGACATGCTTACACACAACTGAGATCACGTCTGCACGCATATAATACACTGCTCGACATTGAAAATGCAACACCAAGAAGGAGTGGTCAGAAATTCATGCAAATTTTACCGTAGACGCACGTCACTGAGTTATGCAAATGATATGAAATGCGTAGCTCTCCGACGCACGTGAAGTAAGATATAAGAGAATGAAGTTGAAAAGTGGGCTATGTTCATGTTGGTTTTTCTACCAGACTAATTATCGGAGAAATTTGGTTTTTGTCTCGAAGGATACGTGTGATAGGAGGAAATGCCACGCCGTCCTCAACGAAGACACTTCCAGCATATAGACGACTTTACAAGGGGTATGGTGATCGGACTGAGAAGGGGAGGTTGGTCCATACGTCAAATTGCAGCTGATACCCACATGGATGCAAGCACTGTGCATCGGCTGGGTCGGAGATGGTTGGAAAGAGGAAATGTAGCCACATTGAGGGGTGCAGGTGCAGCCAGAGTGACGTCAGACCGCTTGGATCGACGGATTCACCGACAAGCTGTGGCGGACCCGCAAGTCACTTGTACGTCGATTCTGCAGCACGTGCAAGGTACCCTGGATGTTCCTGTGTCGACCAGAACCATTTCCCGTCGACTGGTTGCACGTGGCCTGCAATCACGGCGCCCGCTAAGAAGACTGCCATTGACCTCACAGCACAGACTCCAACGTTTGGAATGGTGCCGGACCAGAGCGACGTGGATGGCAGAATGGCAAACCGTAGTGTTCTGAGATGAATCCCGCTTCTGTTTGTCCAGCGATAGTCATCGCATACGTGTGTGGCGTCGACGTGGAGAAAGATCGAATCCGGCAGTAACTGTGGAACGCCCCACAGCGTGACAACGTGGCATAATGGTTTGGGGCGCTATTGCATACAATTCCGTATCACCTCTAGTTCGTATTCGGGGCACTATGACGGCCCAACGATATGTAGATAACGTACTGCGGCCGGTGGTAATCCCCTACCTTCAGGGTCTGCCAAATGCAATTTTTCAACAGGATAACGCCCGGCCTCACAGTGCTCGAATCAGCCAATATGCTCTACGAGGTGTACAGCCACCATACTCTCCTGACTTGTCACCAATCGAACATGTGTGGGACGTGATTGGACGCCGTTTGCAGAACCTGCCACTGCCTCGTTCAGAGGACGAACTGTGGCAAATGGTTGAAAGGGAATGGAGTGCCATCCCTCAGGACACCATCCGCAGGCTTATTGACTCCATGCCTAGACGTGTTTCTTAGTGCATCGCTGTCCGCGGTGGTCCTACTTCTTACTGAGCCGACGCCGTCCTCGCTCTAAATTTTGCTTATTTATTTTGAAATAAATATCACTTATTGTTCCATGCTGTCTCTGTCTTCTTACCAAATTTCATCAATTTCTGACCACTCCTTCTTGGTGTTGCATTTTCAATATATATATATATATATATATATATATATATATATATATATATATATATATATATATATATATACACTTATCGCCTTTGTCCTTGCGAAAAACATAATTTGAATTCAAGATGTCGCAATTAAAACTATTTATTTTAAATTTATTGTTATAGTTCATGTATATGTAAAAACTAAGATTTCTCGAACTTTTCCAAACTCTTCGTACGTTTTCCCTATTCACTTTTAGGAAAAAAAAAACAGATAGCGTATTCAGCTTTCCTTACTGCCTAGTAAACAACTGATTGACTCATAGTGTGTGATTTCATGTGCTGTGTCTGTTTAGTTCTTGCCGTAAAAAGCTTGCAGAAAGTCACTTAATTTGCTTATAAGTGGGCTTCCTTCAATAAAATGATTAATAACTATGTTCTTTTAATTATGCGGAACAACTCCTTTACCTCCTTCCCCCCTCGTCTAAACAAAATATTTGTATCATATTTTGTTAAAAAATAGTCACCAGGGTAAGCTTTAAGAATTATCATTTCTTAGGAGTTTAAAATTCGTTATTGTTGCTTTTTCGCAAAAAAATCTTGTGTTGTCATTTTCCAACTAAAATGTTTATATTTTTTGAACGAAAATATTGCTTCTTTATAAACCATTTCAATATTTAAAATTTTTGTGATATCATTCGGTTCGTTTTATTTCTTTTATTGCCCTTTTTCAAGAGATGTTCCAATTATAGAGTATAAGTGAAGACGGGGTACATTAGATCGCTGATAGAAATTTCCTTTTGTAATTTTTCCAGGATAAAAACATCGTTTAAAGCCTATTCAAAATTTGTTTACATCGAAACAAATACAAGACTAAAAACATGCGCTAATTATATTTATGTCTGCTTTATTGTACTCAGTCTTCCCCTACTTCCTATCATAATAATTGTAGTTTGATGATTAAATAAATGTCTTCATCATTAAAAAGTGTTAAGAATAAAATTTCTTAAGCTTAAAAATGACATGCTTCATAATATTTTTGTTTGTAACATTACAGTTTGCACTTGAAATTGGTGACGAATACATACTAAACATTCATTTTGAGTCACACAGATTTCACACATAGTTAGTATTCTACGAGGAGGAATTCAACGATGATGATTTTTTTTTTAAATGAATAACCATCGAAAGAGCATTGTAAAACATGTTTTTTGACGCCTGCATTTTTGCCCTCGTGACCCCGTTATTGTAATATGAAGTTGTAAAGTTTGCTGAAATATTTTTAAAAAGACACCCAATTTAGCGAGTTTCAGTGAGTAATGGTAGACATCTTTCACATGATTTGTAGATAACTGTCCTGCACATGCAGACGATGAAACAGCGTCAATTTCTCGTCAAGCCCTTAAATTTAGCGATTTTTATTCTAAATGTATGCTCATGACAATTTTTTTCCTAAGCTTGTTTTTTAGTCTAAACTATATAGCTAAATTAATTTGTTTCTCATAGTCTGTACATTACTTTTCAGGTCTTTGCTGCAATATTGATTGGTTACCTTTCAACGGCAGTTGTTACCAAGCTTCACCATTTCAGTTTGACTACACACTAGCTAGACGCTATTGTCAAATAGCAAAAGGCGATTTAGCTCACGTTGGGAACATACAAACTCTGCAATTCATCAACACGTTGAAAAATTTTGGTAATGTATTGATATAACTCTATCGAATCTGTTGTGCATTTGATACTAACATTTCTACTAATTCCTAGATAGTAATACTTTTGAGGATATCAGAACTTGAACAAGGTACGTATTATATCCCGTCGACCATTTTCAAACACAAAAGTACGCTATAAACTGTCAATCAAGGAATCAAAGCTCATTAAACTCAGTTTCGTGTGGAGATATTTGCTGAGATTTTTTATCTTAACTTTCATTTGGTGATAGTTTTAATTCTGCGAAAATGGCCTAAGATCGGCGGATAAATACGTTAGCACTGTGAATATATTTCTTTATACTGTCTGATTTTCTTAGGTAAAACCTTCCGCGTATTTACGCATGCGTCAAGTCTGCTCTGATCTTACCAAAATAGGGGTGATAGGTAAGATAACAACAATAAGGGGTAGAATAATAAGAAGCATTTTGAGTCGTATCAAAACAACGTAGAATGATGCTAATTTCAAATATATAGTTTAGTTGAATGCGCCAAAACTCACCTGATAATTTATCATTATCAGGTGTCAGATTGGGAGCTCGATCGTATGAAAAACGCCCACTAAATGTTGCAGTTCTTTCTGTGTTTTTATCTATTTACTTATTTATTTTTCAAAACCTACAATGATGTTATATTTTTTTCTGTTCTAACGTTTACCCGACTGCTATTGGTTAATGAATAACAACTTATTTCTTATTTTGAAATATTTACAAGTGATTAGGAGTGAGCTCTGTGTTGTTCTGGATGGTTTTGAACATTAGCCAAACAGAGCGTGGCACAAATTTTCTAATAGCATATTTCAAATTTCAAAAGTTATAAGCAATCAGTAGTTAATTCATTAGCACCAAATATCTAAAAGTGCAATCATATGTGACAGACAATCCAATTATTTACGATAAATACGGCGGAAACAGCATTTTAACTTTTCAACAAAATTTATTAACGTAAGAAAAAAACCCAGGAAATTACATAAACTTCAACGTATTTGTTTAAAAGTAAGGAATTGTATCACAGAACTCAAATTTTTAAGGTGATTTTATGCCCCAATGACACCTTTTCCGCCCTACCCGTTATTGAAAATAGAATTTTTTTTAAATAATTTGCTAAAATCTCACAAAAACTGTATTTTTTCCAAACTTCAACGCAATTGAGGCAGATCAAGAAACTTAACAAACAATTTCAATTCTTTTTGTGTATTTTGCTCGTCTGATGGCACTTTTTCCGCATTACCCATCATCGAAATAATTCTTTTTCGGCCCACCCTAATAAGAATGTACATTACATATATTGTGTATGTACGTACATAGCTACACATGCCTATTGAAAAAACCATTGACGATTCAAAAATACACACCTAATTGTTCAAGTTTTAAATTCTGCAAGCAGTTTTTTTCTTTTTTCAGTTTTACATTTCAACTCTCTTTAAATCTTTTTTTTTTTTCTTGCTATGTTCGGAATTCATTCTGTATATTTAACGCTAAACATATTGTAGCAATGTTCATATTTGACGTAGATGGCAAAAAAGCTTACTGGCTGAAAGAAGATAGTACAGTCCCTCCAGCAGCCCCTATTGGCTGTCCTGACGATGAAAATCAAGATTGTAATGTCACAACATCATCCTGGGGTAGTTCTAGTAGTTGTCCCTATGCAAGAATGCTAGTAAGTAATTGCTTACTCATTTGATCTCGTTATTATTATCTGCAAAAAATGTTGAAAATCTAGTCCATAACAGAAAAAAATTAATGACCTCAGCGTAGAGGTTCTTCTGAAATCATTCACGATGTTCATACGCTCCCTGAAAGCACCAGATGTTCATTCGATTGTTAGTCATTAAATTTTAAAATATCCCAAGAGGTCGCTCGTTCTTTGATTATTCAATTACACAATGTATATACTGGGGCATATGTATTTCTAATTGGTTGTATCACGAAAAAGTGAAGAAACCATTTCCCCAAAAAACATCTTCTTTTGTCATCAAGACATTTGGTTCAAACACACGAATTTCCAGGATTCTCTTTAAAGATAAAATATATAATAATATATTTCAAATGAATGGAGCATTTCAACTAAAATTTCACAAATTAATGGCGATTAAATTAGAAATTTATTTTTACGAATATATGTCTTATAACTTTCATAAATAAGTCCCAAAATATATTCTCCCCCATGTGTTCGTTATGGGTTAAAAAGCAGTACATATGTACTGAAATATAGATCACTAGATCGTCTTCAATATTTGTTTTACAATCAGAGAACTTAAATGCTGTTGCCAATAACACATGCAATTTGTTTCTAAAATTCCTAATAAAAAGACAAATTTCATATCCGCCATTATTACGAAAATTGCATTTCTAGCACTTGACTCACAAAGCTCTTAGTCAATTAAACTGAATTTAATGTGATAAACTTCCTTTTTACTTTTATTGTTGATTGCTCTTCCGGTATGCCTTATTCTTTGTTAATGCTTTTTATTTTGCTTTTATTTTAGAGCATCGAGAGTGGGGAATGCGCTGAGAGGAAGTCCTTCGTCTGTGAGGTTGCCGACATAAAAACGCAACTGCAATGCCCTGGAGTAATATATTTCTCAAAGTTATAAAAGAGTTGATAAGTATTCGTACATGAAAAATTGGATATTTACTAGTTATAAATGCAGTGAAAACTCGGTAACTCGGCACCCCAAGGGATCACGAGAATATGCAGAGTTAAGCGGGTGTTAACATACCAAGGTTCCATAATTTTAACTATTGTAGTGTTTTCTGTATTGCTTGGTTACTAGTACTTACCCATCAACGTCATAAAAAAACTAGCTTACTACCTGGCGTTGCCCGGATGTTTGTTAACACAACATGGAGGTTCCCCTAACAGTGGTTCAAATAGTGTTGAATACAAGCAATTGCAGCAGTAATTGCTTTTAACTTATTTCATGCTAAAACGAAATAGGTGAGACTTAAATTGATAATTCATTGTTAATCGTAATCTTCGTTGGAAAATATTCATATTTAAATGCGTTAAATTTCACCAATACCTACTCAAAATTGAAAGAAAATGGCCATTTTGAGACAAAAAATATGAATTCTGAGCTTTTTGGATTTTTTTTAAATTTCAAAACCCCGAATATGTGAATTCTAGTGCATTAAGGAACCTGTGTGCCAAGTTTGATGAAAATCCAACTAAAACTGGATTGGTATAATTAACAAACATACAAACAAACATACAAATATGCATAAAAATATACATGCATGCATTGTAACGATGATTCTAGTAAATGATTTTTTCTTTATTTTTTTTTTATTTGTTTGAGAAGAATATAAGAATAAATAGGACAATTTTGAATACCTTTTTAGGAAAAAATCCATGATTTTGAAAAAATATAAGAGCCACTTATCAAAGAAAAAAGCCCTGCTCATGCTTCCTTGAAAAACATATGTTGTGCCGGTGCTGCTTGTTTTTGTTCTGGACCGCTCTATGTACATTTCTTCAACCCCTTCCTAACCCTGGGACTGCATCAACAGCGCAATGTAGTGGTTGACTCCTCTGTGGGAATTCTCTAAAAGAGTTCATTCCGGGAAACAATGAATTGATTGACGTACAAACCGCAAAATTCTCAGAGATGCTCATTGGGAAAGAGTATTGTTTGCAAAAGAAGTGGATCAATAAGGTTAGTTAGGATTAAGAGCAAGAATCTGAGAAACTGTCACGCCTAGCATTATGGGGTGATTCATGAACTCTCAGATTTTCTTCCAAAAATTACCAAATGTTTATTATCTTATTGAAAAACTAAATCCAAAATGTTTTGCTCTAAAGTTGAGTTGTTTAGTTTTTATGGACCCCTAAAGGTGAAGGTGCGGCATCAAAAATTAAGCGGATTTTCAAGACATATGGAAGTTGCTGTGAACCAAAACTCTTACCAGAAACTATTGAACTCCATTTTTCTTTTTGTATATGGAATACAGAAGGTTCAAACTTTACGAAATGAATGTTAAATTTGAGGTAAGTTGTTGCTGTAAGGTCAGTGAAGGCCCTCAAAACAAGGCATTTTTGACGTTTTCAGCATTTTGAGGTCCAAAAACAGCCTGTACCTTTTAGTTACCACGGCAAACGTAGTGTCGTTTGAAAGGCCAGTGTAAGCACTTTAAAATAATGTATAAACAACCGAGTTTTTCAATATTACAACATAATTATTCTAATATAATGTCGAAAAAAAATTTTTTTGGGGTAAATCATGTTTGATTCTTGATTTTACTGCTGCAATAATTCTTTCCAAATTTAAATGTGTCTTTAGCGTGCCATAAAGCTCATTTCAGTTTATATTCCTGTCGTTCGTTGTAAAAATCGCTTATCTTTATATTTTAAAACGCGTATTAGTTTACTAAATGGAATACATTTAGCAAAGTCTTTTAGTATAAAAGTGAAGCAAAGCAAATTTCAAAAGACAAATATTTAGTGACTAATAGAAGTTAAACAGTTATATTTCTTTCACAAGGAAAAATGCTTTATATTGTTATAAATCTTGTAAATAGTTGTTGTTTTTCCTTCCTTGCACCATTTCACTAGTTTTGGTTTTATCTGGCGACATGTTGCAAAAGTATCTGAAGATCTCACTTTTACCATTGGTATACTGACCCCGTAACATTTTGTAGTTTTTGCACTTCCCCTATATTTAATAAGCATGAAGACATTTTCGCTCGGAGTTGTAATATCGTGGGTTTTTCTTTTTATCACTAGAATTTTTTTTTAATGGATTATTTAAGTTTGTGAATCAATCGAACACTCCGGATTTTGCTAGAATGTTATAGAAATTTCCTTCAGAGTATAAATATCTGTTAAACTGCCTTGAACACTGTTAGTTTTTCTCAGATTTGATTTCTGAGAGGCTCGTTTTATTCGCTTGGGCAAATGTTTGTTTTGCTTTTGTTATTTCTTAATTACTGTTCACGTTAGATACGTGGTGCTGGGCTACTGTTGAGAGTAGAGTGTACTGTTTGCTACCTGATTGCTAGAGGTTTAGCAATTGTTTCCTGCTCCTATTGTAAATAAATGTATATAATTGTAAATAAATTTATAGTTACTTCCTCAAGAGTGGAATGAGATCATTTAAGAAAGTTGAAGGTGCTACGGACTCGTTACAATATAATAAGTAGAGATGGCGCGGGCGGGGTTTGGACGAAGCGCCGAATACCGAAGTTTCGGCCAACTAATGGCCGAAGCTTCAGCTGCTGCATATATTGAAATTTTAACATAGAACGTATAATAAATACATGCAATATGATGCTATACTCCATATGCTACAATATTCCTCGTATTACGCAACAATATTAGCGTAGTGATTCAATTTTAAATTAATTTCACTAATTGGAGTATTAATTTTGCTTTGTACTGGTAGTACAGGCAACATTTCTATTTTTTAAGAACATTTCTATTTTTTTTATTGAAATAAGTCAAATAAACATTATTTGGAATATAAAAAGCATGTTCTAAAGTTAAGTTGATATTTATAATAAAAATATTTTTGACAAAAATATATTTTTGACAAAAATATATTTTTGACAAAAATATATTTTTGACAAACAAAATTGAACCGACTTCAGGACTTCACTCGGCAAGTGTCTTACTAGATTGGCATTATAAAAAGTGCAATGTTTTTTTTTTTTCCACATAGTACTTTCAAATGCTAGTTTAAACTTCATTATTCTTTTATTAGGGTTGGAGTTTCTATGACTCGATTTGCTACAAGCCAATGTCAATTCAAGTCACTTATGCAGATGCTGTTCAGAAATGCATTCTTCTGAAAGGACAGTTAGCTGTGTTCGACTCGGAGTAAGCATTAACGCATTTTAATGATTTTGGATCGATCTTACATTCACATTTGACATCATAACATGTAAAATCGTGTTTTGCTGGTGAATTCATCACAAGTTCATCGTGAATTCATTCATGATATCCAGTAGCGTACGTAAGGGGTCCAGCCTATCCCTCCCTACGTACACCAATGGGCGTACTTTTGCTTCTGGGCATTTCCGTGGCGAACTAAAGACATTGCACCCCCTTCCCTCATGGTCGCCGTGATGGGAGGTCACTGCGACCTCTCAAAACAATTCCTTATTCAGAAAATTGTGGGAGAGCGAATTCACGGGGGTGGGTGCCTTGTACCCATATTCTTCAGAATTTATCGAACTTCTCCTAAAATTGCGTTTAAAAAATATATATTATTCTTATTTTGAAGAAAAAATTTCTCCCCCCCCCCCCCCGGTCTTTCAAATCTGAAACTTTTCCAGGCAAGGATGCTCCAGCCCCTTTAAACACATCATCAAAGATCGCCTAAAATTCCGTTTTTTTTAAAATTCAATGTTGAAAATTTGTAGTTATAGGGATCCTCAAAGAAGGGGCCAGGTGTGCCCCCCCCCCAAGCTCAATGGCGCAGATCCCTCCCCCCCCCCCCGATTTTTACAACCCTCTTGTGCTTTTTTATTTTTACCTATCTTTTTATTTTTTTAAAAATATTATTTATTTTTTTAAGTATTCTTTATTTTTTTAAGTATTATTTATTTATTTTTTTAATATTATTTATTTATTTTTTAATATTATTTATTAATTTTTTTTAATGTTACTATTATATTTTTTATTACTTTTTTAAAAGCTCGAATTTACGCAGAATAGAGTCGCTTTTTTTCCCTTCCAGACATTCCAAGCACTTACGCACACGAAAATAAGTAAAATAAAATAAATAAATAAACAATTACAACAAAAAATATATTTAAATTAAAAAATAAATTTATTAAAAAATTTTTATTTTGAAAAATCCGCAAATAATTTAAATAAAAAAAATTAGTTTAAAAAAAAAGCCCCCCCCCCCATTTTGATGGCGCAACTTACGCCATAATACCCTCTGTGGGTGGGCACCCCTGGGAGGCGATCGCGCCCATCCCAGTGTAGACGGTTTAGTTTTTTGCCTTCGACTCCTTTACGGCTTTCCAGACTGAAAAGCTCGAAAAAGGGAGAAACTCCGAAACTCCAGTCTTGGGATTTTCCTGCGAGAGTAATTTATGTATTATTGAAAAAATAAATAAAACATAGATAAAATACACACAGCTATTTAGTAAAATTAGTATCAAACTTTAAATCACAGCTTATGTATGTGATATATCGTTTCAGCGCAAAAGAGCGGAGCGCGGAGGCATTGGTTCTCGGAAGAAATCAAACATTTTATGTTGGAGCCAAAAGAGATCCAACAGGTGCAAAAGCGATCACATGGTCCAACGGAGCTCAGTTGAAGCCGAACTCTGGAGAACTTCGTGAAGGACCCGAGGGGGAGAACAGTAAGTATTCTGTTGTCAAAAATTACAATTGCAATATTGAATGTTATTATTAAATTTGATTTTAAAATGAGATTAAATAATTGAACCTTTAGCGAATTTTAAGCTGTTTAAAGTAATTTTACTCCGATTAACTTTAATTGTATAAATTATTTCAATTATTGGGAGGTCACAGTGACCTCCCATCGGGGTACTCCTGCGTACGTCTGGCGCTCATGGGCTCTTGGACTAGAATGCTTACTAAAAATAAAAAAGTACTGTCTGATCTTTGGTAAAACCTTCCGCGCATTTATGCATGCGTCAGGTCTTCTATGATCTTACCAAAATATGGGTTTCAGGTAAGGTAACAATAAGGGGAAGAATAGTAAAAGACATTTTGAGCCGTATCAAAAAACGTGGAACGATGCTAAATTCAAATACATAGTTCAATTGAATATGTCAAAAGGATATAGCAAATGCAAGTTTTAAATTGAAAATCTCAGAAAGTTATCACCCACAACCTATCTACCCTTTTTTAACCCTACACTGCATGATTTTTTGTTCTTTGAAAGACATACTATATATCTTTTTTAATGTAATAAGAAAACATTGGAACACATTTTAAAAAAATTCATTTTGAGGATAGATGATTATGTTTGCTTTAAAGACCTTATACTTGCTTTTCATGCTTGAGTTGCCTTATACATGGTTATAAGGTCATGTATCCAATTGGCAATGCTATGTATAGGGTTAAGTGGAACTGTTAGCGAGGGCAAGGCGCGGTTTTCACGGACGGACTATTGGGCATGATTTTCTTTTCTTTTAAACCAGAGAAAAATAACAATTCACTGTGCGTGCACCGTTTAATAAAATCAAATTTTTGAATTACTGCTGTCAAGCGCTAAAGCTTCGCACGGTTCAGCTAGTGTAATTTACCGCAGCTATTCTAAAACCTTCGTCGGATGACAGCGAATTGCGAATCACACCACTGAAATTTCATATGCATCTCTCAGAGAAACAAGCATTTCAGATACTAAAGTATTTAGTTTTAGCCTACAAAGTTGTAATATATTTGAACGGGCAAGTGGATAAAAGTGATATGCGACAATTTTGGAAAAACTTACTTTTTACCATAGATGAAGCTGAAAAGGTTTTTTTTTTTGAAAGCTTTTTCAAGAACTTTAAAAAAATTGTCACATATCACCTTTATTCACTTGCCCCTTCAATTGTGCTTATGAGTTAACACAATGGAACACAAACTAATTTGAATTTGTGTAAATCGTCGAAATTCAAATGTCACATATCACCTTTATCCCTTCATTTTCCGGTATGCATTGATTGATTTTCTCTTTTTCATATCCAAGATGATTGCTTGGTATTCTACTCAGATCCGGAACACCCGACATTATTTACGTGGCTTCAGGTGAACTGTGAGGCGAAAGCGTCTCCACTATGCCAGAAACCTGCGGAAATGGCCCCTACTACCCCACCACCCACTGAACCGCCCACCACCGCTCTACCCTATGTCTGTCCTCATGGCCACAACTGGAAGGTTCATGAGACAACTCAATACTGCTTCTGGGTAAGTACAGAAATTCAAAACTTGTGCAATCATTTTCAACCCTAAACACAACAACGAGTTTGGGGCATAAGTTTGACACGTCTGTAAATCTATGTGTCTATTTGTGGCATCGTAGCTTCCAAATGGATTAGCCTACTATTTTGACAATTTATTATTATTGATATTATTTTTTTTTTTCAAAAGGTGATTTGACAGAGAGTGTTCGTAACGGAATCTCGCCTTTGTTGGAGACAGTAATTACAAACTTAGGAAGGATTCTTTCGCCATTTTTGCAGTGCAATCTTGCTCTCTTACATTTAAAATATTGGTACCAATCAAAAGAACCAACCTGACACAAGCATTTAAAACTATTCCACTTGAATGTGTAAACATAAACAAAAGTTTAAAATATTTAAATTTAGAATCTCATAAAGGTATTAGATACCTAGTTAGTTTAAATCTTGCTTTAAAAAATGCACATTGGGAAAAATATCATGCTAAATTGCTATTTCAGAGTATAAGGAGCCGATTTTTCTACAGAGCTAATCTGTTTAGCACGTCTTCTGCTGAAAAGGGAACAGGATAATGGACTGACATTAATGTCAAGCCATTTAATCGGTCGTAGGCCATTTTATTTCTCAAGTATATTTCAACTCTCTTTAGAGTTGAAAATTACCTTTCGGCTTCACAAGTTGACACAGGTAAAGAAGCCAAAACAGTCAGCAGGTACCTCACACGCGGGTAGAAATTTTTGTTGCAATGGTCTAAACCACATGGAACTTTTGTAGGCAAAAGAGATTTATCTATAGACGTCCATTTCTTGCACCAAAGAACATATTCGGATTGCATGGCCGTCTCTGATGTATCTGATGTATGTCTCCGCCATAATAAGGCAAGCCCTTTAAAGCTTCTTTGTGGGTCGTACTGCATTTTTTGGGAAGCAGTGCTTCAATAGCAGATAGAAACTCTCTGTTATCACTGAACCTCTTCTCCAAACTTCCCATTAGCCGATTGATAACCGGGGAAAATATAGCTCTTCGGTAGTATTCTTCAGGACAATTGTGCGGATAATTGCCTCTTTGGTTTTTTTTTTTTTTTTTTGCCTGCCGTGGGGCACTTATTGTAACCTGAAATAGCTGCTGACAGACACTTTCGCTTTTTCGAAGATATTAGAAAACTCCTTTTCATATTCTTCTGTGCCTCTTAAATCCTTTAACGTTTTGATGATATCATCGTAAAAGGTAACAGCAGAAGAAAGTTCATGTTCGGGGCTTTGAAGATATTTTGACCATATTGTAGATTATTAATAATAGTCCAGGATTATAAAACATTGTGAGAATAAACGAAAAGTGAATTGATGCTGAAGTTATTTATTTTACATCAAGTAAAATACTAGGAGAATGCCCTTGCTTTGCGCATCTACTTTTGATGAAATACATTATAAGTTTCGGTTTCATTTGTTACTTGAAAGAAAAAGTTTAGTTTTTAGCCTACTGCACCGTTAAAGTGAAAGAACTGCCCCCCCCCCCCAAATAACTTTTGAATGAACAGTCCGATTTGAATAAACTTTTTTTTTTGTTCGAAAGATTTCGACAAGGACACCTCATTCCCATACTTTACTTTTTAATTTAAACAATATTTCGATCAACTTTGAAACGTTCAAACACCCTGCACCCCCCTCCCCCCCCAATAACTTTTGAGTGAGCAGTCCGATTTGAACAAACTTTTTTTTTTATTCGAAAGATCTCGGCAAAGATGCTTTATTCCGGAATTTAAATTTTCCGTTTGAGCAATTTTTCGTTCAACGATGAACCGTTCAAAACGTAACATTAGCGCCTTGGGGTAATATGAAACCAGTGTATATCCCGAACTAAAAAGCAGATATTCTTCAAATAAACTTTGTTGTAAAATGCTGCTAGTAAAGAATGCATGGAACATATTTTTCCAGAAAAAGCTATTTTAAAGATTCCTACTCTTTAACTCCGACTCAGAAAAAAATGACCGACTCCGACTGTTAGAATTTTAGAACCTTCGACTGCGACTGTTGATTCTAACTTTTTGACTCCGACTCCGCAACAATGACAGAAATGCAGCCTCGAAAAAAATGAGGGTTTGAAATGAATTTGAATGATATTTACATTATTTTTAATAGGCAAACCAACTATTTACGGAACGGAATCCCCCCCCCCCACACCACCACCAACTACAACACTGGTATTACGTTTTTGTCTTCAAATGTCATCAAGATCATGTCTTGCCCGCAGATTTGATCGCTATAATAATATACGTGTAAAAGCAAAACATTTCTGTAAAAGATGATTCTCTGTCGGTAGAGTGTCAGTGCAGGAAAAACAACTAGCTTCAGCACTACCATGTATGAAGAACAATGCATGAATGTTATTTTGTTTCTGTGATCACTATTAAAAAAAAAACAAATCATTAACGAGTTCAACTAATTTTTGGTACAGAAAATCTTATTTGGAATTATTGTCAGTGTTCTCTCGGAAATGTGTAGTATTTGCTTTTCATGTGAATTTTTAATAAATCTGTACAAAATTAAAGAATAAAAGACATAAATTTTAATTTTTACATCGTTTAAAAAAAGAAAGGAAGAAACAACATAAACCGATCTAAAATATGGGCGATTCTCTGTAAACTCGTCATTTTTCACACGAAATCTGTCCGGGCATGGCTTTTTGAAATGTTAGTGTAATTATTTTACTATTGCTCAGAAAATGAATCTATTACTTTGGTTCGAAAGAGGGCCAATTGAAGCTTATGTTTTTCTGATAAATTGTGATAGGGGGTAAGTCCCCCGCCTGGTATAACTAGGCAGGGAACTGTGCCAGGTGACTGTGTTTTTGCTCTTTGTTGCGTAATATCTGTAAAACTATTGGAACATAATTAGTTACGAGACTACTTATAAATTTAGGCACAAATCGTGGACATAATAACTAATATGTTTCATAATTAAACTAATTGACATTAATGAAATCACTTCCCAGAGGACTGTTTTCGCAACGACCCTGATGCATACTTTCATCACAAATGTGGCTCTCAAACTAAACAAAGTACCGTTTCAGCACCGTTCTCAGCAATTTCAGCAAATTCACACTGATTGCTTTAAACTTCATGTCAAAAAACATTTGCAAGAGTAACAGATTTTTTCTATTGGAGCTTTGAATTTGTCTCAGGGGACTGTTTGAAAAAGCTCCGGACAGAATTTACATGACAATTTTAGGATTTAGAAATACGTAATTAGACCTTATATTATGAAAAAAATATAGTTGCATTATTCTATTTTTAGATAATAATTACCAAATTTATGTAGTGTTGATAGGATTTTTGGAATATTACCTTGAAGTGTTAGACAATACGATTGGGACAGCCAGGGGACTGTGTTTTTAGCACTTAGATAATTTCTAGAAAAAAAAATTAAATTGTTATCGCTCCAAATACAATTGGGCCACCGAGTATTAATGCTTTACTTGTATTAAGAGCGATAATTATTTTATTATACTTTATGATTTTTAAAATTCTCGGTCCGGACAGCAAATTACCAGTTTACAGAGAATCGCCCATATATTTCTGGTTATTTTTGTTCTCGATTTGTTAATCATGTTGCAAATTAGCATGAAGATCCCATACCGATTTTTCCCTACCCTCGCACAAATAAAAGAAAGGAAACTTTCCTTACATTTGAGTAAATTCAAAGTTAATAAAATTATGTCCTGCCTTGAATAACTCAACTTGACATTTCATTAGAAAGATACCAACCACAAATTCTTTTAAATCAGCATTTCATTTTATAATGAAACAGGAACATCTTTAGTAAGCGATACTTCAAGCTTACTATTTTTTTCGTAGATGACTTCTGCATTTCATTTTTCTTAAACCTTTCTTCCGTTTTCCTCTTGTCTTAGAGTTATTCACATGAAAATGATCGAATGATCAATTTTTTTATTAGTATTTTATCTGCACAGCTATTGATTTCTATCATTTTGGTGTTTTCCCCCTGGTTTTTCCTCTTTGCCTTACATTCCTCTGATAGTAAAAAAAAAAAGGG
>JAXGGA010007504.1:0-62240 GCA_038373865.1 Uloborus plumipes
ATTTTGAGTTTATGCTTCCAGTCTTCGTTAACATCTCTAAATATGATATCATTTCCTTGCATTTTTAACATAGAATTAAGATAATTATATTAAAATATATACATTAGGCTAAAAAGTCAAATTTCATTATAAAAAAGCATTTCTTGGAAATAAAAATGAGCGATAAGGTTTTTAGATAAAATAAATTATGAGATTACCAAATCCAAGCTAATAAAACATTTGTTTTGTTTTGAAACAACACACAACTTCAACTTTTTCAACACACAACTCTGCTGCTTGCTTTTCTTTAATTAGTTGCAGGAAATTTAATTTCTTGATCAGAAATTCAAATTTAGCATGCTAGTTATTATCTAGTTATTTAGCGAAGTTATGAGAAATTGAAGCACCAAAATAAATAAATAAATAAATAAATAAATAAATAAAATAATAATAATTAATTAACTTAATTTCTGCAGTGTCAATTTTTCTTATTTTACTAACTTCTATTGTTAGGTCATACAAACCACAAATGAAGCAATTGTACTAAAACTCATTGCTTTTCATTTTTTAAGAACAAAAATATTCAATATATATGGCTAAAACCTATGATTTTTGCTTTTTATAATTTTGAAACGTGTGAGTTAGTTCTGTAACATATTCGCTGTTTTTCAATGTTACCGCTCTGACTGTTACCGATCTGACAAACGGACAAAGTTTTTTTTTTATTTCCGAGTCGGTCGCACTAAACCAAAATCAAACACGTGGTTTTTTCACTTGTAATAAAGGACTATACTTATATATAAAATAATTTTTAAAATAATAAAAACTGCGCATTTTAGAGCGTGTTATCGATCTGATGACTCAAATGACACACATTTTGTAAAATCACTTTAAAAAATCTTGCCTACAATTTTAGATGCAGAAATGCAAACTTTTAATTACGATTTGATAAAACATCCAACCAGCTACTCAGTATCACGTGGTATAGGTGCAGGAAATGATTTTGGGAGCCTAAACATAGATCGGAAGTTATTGTTACCACTCTGACGGCGGAACTTGGGACACGCTTATTTCGCATCGGCTAGAAAATCAGAAATCGATTTTAAAAAATGAAGTAAAATATTAACAAAAGGGTAAAAATAGAATCGTTTTTTGTGCAAGTGCGCTTTTTTTTGGGAAGTTAGAAAGTGCGCATGACTTGTTTGCATGCTAAGCTTTGCTACTGGGGACACGTTACCGATCTTATTTTTGATGTATAAAAACAATATTTTCTAAAGAAAAAAATTTTTTTTCCTGATGTTATTAGATGAAATGAAAGCAGAACCTTATCTTCTTTCTGGGGAAAATTATTTTTTTAACTAGTTATTGAAATACTAGTGAAAATTCACTTGGGACTCAAATTGGCACTTTTCTAAATATTAGCTCTTTATCTAAATCATAAATATCAAAAAATGTCTATTTAAATTTAAATCAACATATTTTTCGGAACTTTATTATAAACCACTAATTCTTTTCATGACCTCTAAGTTGAACTTTTTCTCCAACCTTTCATTATCAATGCTAATGTTTCACATTCACGTATTATATGTTTATGTTTTAGAAGCTATTCATGATTATACTAAGTAATCAATAAGCTGACAAAAATATGTCAAGTTTCTTCTACTATCGTAAAAAGTAACTGAAACTAAGGATAGCAATTACTCTAGCTTTATTATGACTTTAAATTATTTTGTATGGCCACTAATTTAACATTTTTCTTCATACTTTCATTCTCAACGCTAATGTTTATATATTTATTATGCGTATGATTTTATTTTAGAAACTGTGCTTGATTATATTAAGCAATCAATAAGTTAACGAAAGATATTTGAAATTATTTTCTAATATTGTAAAAAAAGAGCGCAAACTGAGAATCACAACTGTACCACCACCCCCCCTATAATTATTTTCAATGACCTCAAAAATAACCCTTTTCTCGAAGCTTTCATTCTCAACGTCAATGTTTACATATTTACTTAGTACATGCAAATAACTAAATCTGCACGTGCCTCATTAGCAGAACGCCGTGCGAAGTTCATTCTAAATTCCATAAAGCACAAAATTAGACATGTATTAATGCGCATTTCTCCAAGATTTTCATTAACCAAGAATTTATAGGCTCTAGGCACGCTGTCATTGCTTCAGGATGGGGGAATGTAGAGTCTTCCTAAGCCCTGCTCGTAATGAGATTGGTGCTTAGAAACACGCTGTAATGGTCGTTTCCAGACACATCCATTTTATATTTCTGATTCCAGGCTCACTGAATTTCTAAATTAAACATATGCTTAAGGGAGGATATATTTCAAGATCAGCGTAAGGGGGCATAGGACTTCAATTAGTCAGAATTCTTTATTCATACGACGTTAACAGAGTGGAGTGGGGAGGGATTTAAAGAATAACTTTTGCAAGTTTGGACGTGTGTTACCTCGTGTGTATCTGTGAAACATTAGCATAAACGTATTGTTTGTACCTTTTCGTGACTTGGTGTTGATAAAAACTGCAGTGAACTCTCACTTACTCACCGCCTCACTCATGTGCCTTTTTCACTTATACGACGATTTTCAGTGGTCTCGGTTCATTTCAGAGTAAAATAGTGATAATTTCATTCGTTTATGCGTCGCTCTAAAGTTCAATATTTCACTTATACGCTGAAATTTTGTTACCATATTGAAAAAAAAAATCTTTAAAAACGAGCATGTTTCTTCACTTTTCTCTTTAATCTTTCGCATTTTTTTTTTCTTTTTTTGCATCATGAATTAGATTCCTTATCTACTTTTCTGCTTAGCACTCCCTGTTAAGAACCCGTGCATGCAAGATGGGCGAGAAAGAGTTCCATACCTTTTCTTTCAGATCCGTGAATAAAAGGGGTTGGTTTGTTTAGTGACAACATTTATAAATTTAAATGAAGCAACTGCGTGCAACTTTTCCTTCAGAATTCCTAAAGCTTTTTTTTTTTCTTTATTTGCGGTTTTAGCCCTTCAGCTGTCCAGTTTACAAACTTTTTACGTGTGCACTATTTAAGATTTGAATCTCAATCGTGCTCTCACTTGAATGATAAAAAGTCGAAATTATTCCCGTGTAAAAGTAAATGGTGTGAAATTTGAAAAAAAAAATTCAATGACTAGAAAAATCTCTAGCTGATCATTTTGAGTTTTGGAAACTGACTTTGAATGAACTCTGAGAGAAAAAAAAATGCAACTCTCAATATCTCACGGACGGTTCATTATTTTAATAAATTTAATACAAGCATGAAAATTTAGTAACAAAAAAATGAAGACATGCTGAAGATATCTCTAATAAAATGACGTATGGTGCTGTTGATGTAGATTAGGATACTGAAGAAGATGGAGCAAAAGTATCTTTAAATCAAAATATGAAAGTATTAGAATACTATTCGGGACTGTTTGCACATTAATTTAGCTGCTGAAACTCCTTTTTCGGATTTGTTCAAACTTGAAAAAACTCTTTTTTAATTTCAAGGACAATAACTAAACACATATCGATAATGATTTTGTTTTGAAAGGAGAAGTATTGTTATTTAAGCATGCTATATATTTTTGGTCTCCTTTCTTATCTGATTATTTACGTTTCGTCACAGTAATTCCGAAACCGTTACCGATATATCAATAAATTTTCCATAGAAACATTGTTATTAATAGTCTCATTCGAACTGATACTTCGTTTTAGATTTGTAAATAGGCTATTTCACTTATGCGTCGCTCTCACTTATGCTCCTTTTTCTGTTTTTCCCTTGGGCTGGGCATAAGTGAGAGTTCACTATATGTTTTAATTGGAACAAAATATTCAAAAGCTGTTTAATTGAGCATCTTACTGTTTTTAGTTAAAAATCCCAAATACGAGTGGGCTTCTTACATTTTGAAGAAAATTGAATATGTTTACATTACTTTATAGTAATATGTGATTGTGTGTAGTGGTCGTTCCTAGACACATCCATTTTAAATTTCTGATGCGGGCTCACTGAATATTCACAATAAACTTAAGAGAAGATATATATCAAGATCAGCATAAGGGTGGCATATGACTTCAATTAGTCAGAATTCTTTATTGATGCAATGTTAGCATAGTGGAATGTACAGGGGTTCAAAGAAAACCTTTTGCAAGTTTGGATGTGTGTTACATCGTGCGTACCAAAACTCTTTTCATATAAGCGTTTTTTGTTCATCTTAGGGACTCCAAGTGAATTAAAACAATATTTCAATTGGAACAGGATAATTCAAATATGTCGGTATGAGCATCTAATTATTTTTAGTTCAACATGATAATGTTAACACTGATTGTAAAATTGGAAAGAGGTCTTAACACGAATTTATTCAACTCCTAGCTGCGTTTCTCGGCTTTGTAGGGTCTACCTTGGCATAACAGTTTCGTCAAGTGACGCGGGTCTAAAAGAAACGACTAGATTGAAGTCGATATTTTGCCGGCACACAATACGAAAAATGAATCAATCATCATAAGAGTCCTTCGTTACAGGAAAAGCCTAAACGCAAAATCTAGAATTTTATTTGTTCACACTGAAGCAAGAAATAAATTTAGGTTAAGGAAAAAAAAAAACATGATTTTGAGAAAACGCTGATCAAAAAATTTTTAATTTTAACTTCTTTGGAATTGAGATAATTAAATCAAATTAAATTATAGTAATGGTATTTTTTGGTTATTACGAACCATTCTTGACTCTGGCATGCTTAGTTTATATTATTATCCCCAGCATGATAATGGTAAGCCATTAATAATTATCATTAATTATACGACTTAGTGTGTTTCACTGGTATAGCATTGCATAATAAAGATATGACTTAGTGAGTTTCACCAGTAGAAACAGCTCATTTTTGTGTGTAAGATAAACTAAAAATCTAAAAATTAATAATTTTGACTTAGTGTGTTTCACTTGTAACCCCACGATATACACCCACCCACACAATCACATATATGTTCCCTGTTTCATTTATATGGATGTGAGTTCTAATTCAATGATTACTCTTAGCTGTACTATATTTGTATTGAGAAAAGTGCGTGATTTTAACAGACGAACTTTTTAGCTCATCCGCCCATACCAGTTTTTTCATACTAAATATATCACCCGCGCAGGATTTTGAAATCAAAACGGAATGTAGGATCCGTATTGGGGACTAGATGCGTAACTATGCCCTTTTACTTTGTGAGGTCATACAAGTGTGGTGTGCGATGTTTGTACCGTAGAAAATATGATACATGCCACACAAAGTTCAAGTACACATCTCGCTGATATTTTTATGCGAAATGAGGCTATGAATAAAATTGAGTGCTGCGTAACCGGTGTCCTAATTTACTTTTATACTCAATTTTGGGTTACTGAAGTATATTTCCTAGGTTAGAATGAATGAATGCCCGATTAGTAAGACGTCGGACTCGTAATCGGAGGGTCCCGCGTTTGCGCATACTTTTTTTTGAAAAAAATCATTAAAAATCAATCATTGTGTTCTAAAATTTTGCAATGGTGAATTTGTGTGTTTTTTAAGTCTCTTAAAACTATCTATAAGTTGAAGTGAGAATATTTATTAGGTTGAAAATCTTCCCTATTGTACCATATTTAAATACATCTCAGTTAAAAGCTTTGGTTTAACAGTCCAAGCCTAAATTACAAACACATGTGTAAAGATGTTTCATTCGTGCAAATGTATTGAACAGTGAAAATTCAGTAATTCCATTTTGACTGTACATAAACACACAAGCCAACTTGTGACTCGCCTAGTAAAATATATTTGTAATATCAGCGAGTTACAATGTCAATATACATTCAGACTTTTAAACATTGCATGACTAAACATCTATTTCCAAGCTGAAGCATATTTTCCTTAAAATTACTAAAATATTAACAATCTCGGGAAAGGACGAGTCCCGGAGTCCAGTCTGGAATGTGATCACAGCAAAGCAATGTTGAAGTTTTAATGAGATTATTTTGAAAAGTCGGGATTAATAAACAAGCTTGGGGGCATTTGTACTGCGATTCGGAAAATGTCAATTTAAGTATTCGGAGCTGGAATTCGTGGTATCTCTTTCAGAAAGGATCATTAAGAAATACTTCCTACATGAGTTTTATAAACAGAAACTTTCATATCTCGCGAAAAGGACTGTTGTTTTAATGTATGTGAGTAATGCATTAAGGTTAAATAACTCGAATAACAAGATGGGATGTGTATAACATGGAGGACTTTTTTGCATTTTATTGTAAAATTAAGTAATGCTCAAAGGCATACTTAAAATGAACTTAAGTAAAATGATCATTTTTACTTACTAGCTGAATCTCTTAAGCATATTTGGATTGGCAGTTTCAGTGAGAGAGCAGCCGTTATTTAAGAGCTGCTGAGTTTCTTAAGGGGGTTTTAAGGAATGGATTTTCTCACTTTTAAGGTGATATTTAGGAGCTGCATTCAAACGAAGACTTGTATTGACTGTTCTCTTACTCTGATATTAAGTATAGCATTTTAGCTAAAATATAACTGGGGCAAAAAAAAAAAAAGACCAACATGTTCATGGCCTTATATGGCCCTTATCAAAAATGTAGTTGGCTCCAATTTTTTTTACATTCATTAAACTACTTCTAAAAAGTACTTAAAAATCATTTCATGAGAAAATGTAAGTTAAAACTATATTTGCCTGCAGTAACAAAAAATTGTGAATTACCATAATTAGGAACAGGGGTCTTTAATAGTTCTGTAAAAAAAGAGAAAAATTAATAACAAACTAAAAAAATACTTAAAAACTATTCATTGCCAGACAATAACGATTATCTGTAAATTTTAGAAAATAATATTGCGAAGCCACTGAGCAATAAAATAGCTGCCCGATAACTTAGAAGGATTGAGTTCCAAAGCTGAAATAGCAGCATATAGCAAAAGCATTTTGGTTGATAGAGATTAGTTTTAGACTCTAAAAATATTAGTGAGAAAAACAATCTTCGTCTTGGTTTTATTTCCTTCAAAATTACTTGCATAGCTGTTATATAAAAATAAGTCAGAGGCCGATGAAAACGAAGTTTAATATTTAAAAAAAAAAGTTTATTTTTAAATAAAAAGAACTTAAACTCAAAAATAAGCACGGCTGTACACCAAACAGACAATATCTGGTTTCGCTTGTTTGATGAACGTTCGCTCTGCCTTAATATTTCAAAACCGAAACATCTAAAGTTCCCATATTTAACAAAACACTAACAATGCACTAAATACAATAATAATATATGAAATAATAATTGCTAGTGAGATCATTCTAAACAATAAAAAAAAGTGATTATTCTTATTACATTCATTATACATAGTGTTTATTTCATAATCGAAATCATATGTGATTGAAATCATAGGAAGAAAAAAAACAAGGATTAACGTACACTGCTTCTCTTACTTGATTAATGTTATTCCTTGCAATAAGGAAAATAACTCTTGACAAAAACTAAATATGTATTTTTAAAAACCATAAACACATGTTTTATTTTCAAAGGTAATATATTATAAAGAGCCCGTGTAGTATTTAGACATTTTAACACATTTAACTATATTTTAGTCTGCCATTTGCATTATCTTTCCAACCTATAAATAATAGGCTGTCCCACAGTAGATTAAGAAGCAAAATTATACACTTAATCTAGGAAAGTATTCTTAAAAGTTCCGGTATTGATATAGGGTTAAAAATAGCTCATCAATCTCACAAGAGAGAGCGCTGATTTTTAGATATTTTTGCTTCATCGAGTAATGCTGCAGTTCGTTCCACTACGTCGGAATACCACCACAGAACATTTTAATCTCATTTATCGTAACAATATTGAATGAATAGGTCCGCTTCAGTTCATCAGTTTCCATTTGAAAATGGCTTACCTTATATGATTAATATTATTCGTTACAATTAGAAAAAAAAAAAATTCTCAACAAAAAATATGGAGCTGTTAAAAAAAGTATATAAACACACATTTTATTTTCAAATTTAATGTGTGCCTTATAAAAATTCCCTGTAGCATTTAGAAATTCTAACAAATTTAAACACAGAAAACTGCCAACTATCCGTGGAATAGGTGGCACGGCAACCACGGATAAGCGAGTCGGAAAATAAACGATGGGTAAAATGTATGTAATAACACTAAAAAATAGTTAATAAACATAACGCACACATTTGAATTATATCTATCAATGACAACATTGAATGAAAAAAAAATACAGTGAAGCACCGTTCATACGTTTCTCTTTTATACGTTTTTATCATTTATACGTTTTTACTCTCGGTCCCGGCAGAGTCCAATACATTAATAATTATTACGTATAAAAAAATTCTTTTATACGTTCCTGAAATCGCAGTTTCATTTATACGTTTTTTTTAAATCAGAGTCAAAAAGAGCGAGAATGGGCGTGGGCAGATGTTTTACCGAAAACGATAAAAAACTGCTTCACCATTGGTGGATTTTTGTCTTCAATGGATGGCCCTATTGAAATCACCTAAGTTACTGATTTTGCCCCCTGAAAACTGGTCAAATGTAAATGAAGTTTCTTCATTTCATGACTTTGTTAACTAGGATTCAGAACTTGCAACATGTTCACTTCTAACAATCGATGAAATGATCGATAATGATGAATCCAGCAGCGAAGAAGAAGATAATTGTTCTTAAAAGGCACTGCCAAGTTTTAAGCAAGCTTTAGAGGATTTTAACACCATGCAAGACTATCTCATTAGTAGTGTGTTAAATGATAATGTTAAAATGGCACTTTTACCTACAAACAAAAAACTTTTTTCTGTGTATTCCAAAAGATCCCTACAGCCTAAAATAACGAAATACTTTGAACGTCAGTCCGGATGAATATGAGAAGTAGTAGATGTAAATTAATTCTGGAATTTAAAGGTTACTATTACATGCTTCATTTCATTGTATTTCATTATTTTATGTTTCTTATGACCCTTAAGTTACTTTCAACAACAAATATTTGTTTTTTCTTATTTTTTTGTAATTTTCATTTATACGTTTCTTCATTTATACGTTTTTTTTTTTTTCTCACGGTCCCTTGAAAAATGTATAACGGTACTCCACAACACACCTAACTTCTAAATACACCTAATAAAACACTTTCATTTTTTCGCATTCAGTAAATCATCACAGCAATAAAATAGAAAACTAAAGGGTGAACGACTCGCAGATAATCTGACCACCGATAATCGGGAGTTTTCTCCATATTTTAATCTTTCGTTTGCATTATCTTTCCAACCTGTAAATAATAGGCTGCCCCAACAGTCGATTAAGAAACCAAATTTTGCGCTTAACCTAGGCAAGTATTCTCATAAGTCCCGGTATTGATATGGGGTTAAAAATAGCTCACATATCTAATAAAAAAGTTCGCTGAACTAATTTTAAGATATTTTTGCTTCATCGAGTATTGCTGAAGTTTGTTCCGCTGCATTGAGAAAGCACCGCATAATCTCATTTATCGTAACAATTTTGAATAAATTGGTCCTGTTCATTTCATTATTCGAAATTTTAAAAAGGCTGAACTTTTTGATTAATGTCCCAAGTAGCACACTTCGTTTTTAAAGGTTGTAAAATGGTTATTAACGTTGTAACAACCGCTTAAAAACGTTTATAAGACGTTTAAAGGTTATTTGTTTTACTTGGGGTTATTTCTTAGAAGAAAATTCTTAACAAAAAATAAATAGTTATTAAAAAAAAGAACATCAACACACATTTTACGTTCAAGTGTAATATAATGTAAGAAAAACCTTCTGGAATAAAAAATTCTAACACATCTAACTGTATTTTAGTCTGCAATTTGCATTATCTTTCCAACCTATAAATAATAGGCTGTCCCACAGTCGATTAAGAAGCAAAATTATACACTTAATCTAGGCAAGTGTTCTCAGAAGTTCTAGTATTGATGTAGGGTTAAAAATAGCTCACCAATCTCACAAGGGAGTGAACTGAACTAATTTTAAGATATTTTTGCTTCATCGCGTAATGCTGCAGTCTGTTCCGCTACAATGAAATACCACCACAGAACATAAAAATCTCATTTATCGTAAAAGTATTAAATAAAAAGGTCCTTTTCAATTCATTATTCACAATTTGAAAGTGGCTGAACTTGTATGGTTAATATTGTTCCTTACATTAGAAAAAAATTCTTGACAAAAATAAATAACGATTAAAAAAAAAAAAAAAAAACATGTACCCATATTTATTTCAAAATGTAATATTTTATAAAGAGCCCCTTTAGTATTTAAAATTCTAACACAGTAAACTGCCGAAAAATACAGTAAATTGACGATTATCCGCGGAGTAGGGTGGCCGGATATGCGAATACAGCGATAATCGAGCAACGGGTAAAACGTGATATTGATGCAAATAAAAATTTAGTCAATAACCCAACACATGCACTTAAATTATGTCTATAAATGACGACGTTGATTGAAAAAAACATATTGAAAAGCTAAACACACTCAATATAACACTGTCATTTTTTCGCATTCAGTAAATCATCACTGTACAAAAAAAAACTGAAGTGTGAACGACCTACAGATAATCTGACCACCGATAATCGGGACTTTACAACAGTACACTCCCGGTTATTCGCGGGATTAGGTGGCACAGGAATCGCGGATATTCCGAAAAAAGCATAAACTAAGGAGTAAAGAAGATAGAAAATGTCTTTTGCTTAAAAATAATTGCATTACACTTAAAACGCGATATGTACAAACAGTGACGATAGGTACAGCATAAAAAATTATTTGTATTTGAGGTCCTCAAGCATATAAATTTATAAAGAAGTGGTACTTACGATAACGCCCAGGTCAAATAATTTATTGTATGAAGTACATCGCACTCTTGGGCAAGGGTGGATACAAGGGGGGGGGGAGGGCGACAGGGGCGACCGTCCCTCCCTTGAGGGATATTGCACCAGCAATATTTCAGAATTAAATTCCTAAAAACTCGATTGATGACGTGAGGCGAAGGGATGAGGTTCAGAGACTTTTCCTCCGGTAATTTTACGAAATTAAAGTTTCAAAAAAGGGACATTTTCTCAACCTTCTAAGATATAAGGGGGCAGAAGATCTCCACAACATTCCCCCGGAACTATTACGAAGTTGAAGTTCTAAAAAGACACATTTTTAAATACCTCTTGTGTAACGAAAAGGGAGAGGGATAAGTTCGGGGAACTCCTGCCTCCCCCTCCTTGGCCAAATGTCTGTATTTCAGGAGTTTTAAATCAAAGTAATGTGGTCCCAATGCAATGGGGGCATTTCCCCCATGCAATGTCCCCCAATGCATGGGGGAAATAAATACGTAGTAAGAGGTAAGTTAAAAAATCAATCGCCCCCTCCTTGAAAAAATTCTGGATCTGCCCTTGCTCTTGAGTAAGAAATGTTAAGAAAAAATAAATTTAAATTGGTGCTTGTTTCTTTTCCGAGACCGTAGCGGATAAATGAGAGTTTGCTGTACATATTTTAGTCTTGCGTTTGCTTTATTTTTCCAACCTATAAATAACAGTCGATTAAGAAACTAAAATAAACGCTTAAGCTAGGAAAGTATTCTCAGAAATTCCGGTATTGATATGGGGTTAAAAATAGCTCACATTTCTAATAAAACAAATTCGCTGAACTAATTTTAAGATATTTTTGCTCCATCGAGTAATGCTGCAGTTCGTTCCGCTACGTTGGAATAATACCACAGAACGTTATAATATCATTTATCGTAACAATATTGAATAAATAGGTCCTTTACAATTCATCATTTGTCATTTGAAAATGCCCTCTCTTAAAAGGTTCATCTTATGCTGCGTTCAGCTTTGAAATGCTAAACATACTATTGAAGGCTAGATTTGTCTTTCGATGCCATTAGTGCATAAAAGGCCCATTCAATGTGCTGAAGTTACTCCTTTTGAACCCCTCAGCAGCAATTTCGTATTATAAGGCTGCTGGGTTCTGAGCTTTGAGTAATTATGCGGAAACAATTCTAAATGGATTTAGTTCAGTGTGTGATATCAGATCTAGACAGCGGATGCTTAAATATTAAAGCAAAAATGGAAAAATAAAAGTAGTATTTACAAATAATTAAAAAGAATTTTTGGAAAAAAAATAGAACCGACTTCAGTTGGAAATTGCTCTAAAAAGTAAAAAATATTTTTTTTTTCTTTGAACACCATCGAAACTACTTTTAAACATAAGTTTTGAAGTCGGCGCAAAAACGATAGGTAAAATAATATTTAACCATATTTTGCCAACATTTTTTCAGAGAAACCATTGAAAATTAAAAGCAGAATATTTGTACCATTACACGAATGTGTGGTAATCAATGAAATGAATCCATTAATATTTATATTTATAGTTGAATTGTAGTTGCATATAAATCTATACATTGTTTTTGCGCCGACTTCAAAACTTATGTTTAAAAGTAGTTTCGATGGTGTTCAAAGAAAAAAATTATTTTTTTACTTTTTAGAGCAATTTCCAACTGAAGTCGGTTCTATTTTTTTTTTTTCAAAAATATTTTATTTCATTCTTTTTAGTGTAAATGCACTTAAAATAATCAAAATATAGTTAAAAAACCATGCAGCTGTTCAAAAAAATCCTTGCAGACATTGTACTCGATCTCATTCCATCAGGAACTTCAACCCGACGCGTTTAACCACTTGACCATCGGATCGCTCATTGCAGTAAGGATTTACGATATCACATACTGTTTTAAATAACATGAAATATTAGTTTTTCGATTTCTTGAATTTGACGTAAATGCAAGGTATAAAATACAGAAGTTTATAAAGGTACAAAAATTAACATAATTGATTGTGTATATAATTCTTGAAAAAATAATATAAGTGCCGCAAATCAAAAAGCATTTATTGCCACAATTGATTCAAAGGCCCCAAAATGGCGCAAACGTCCACAAGAAAATTCTACAGCATCGAAGGACCCCATTGCCAATTTTGACAAAGATCCGACCAAAACTGTCATTTTGTACTATAAAAAAATACGGGGTAGATCCCCATGGGGGATGTACCTGCATAAGGACATTGCAATCATTAAATCATTCAAAAAGAAACTAGTTGTCGTGGCCGTCACGAAACTTTCTTCTATATCTATCTTATGAATTCCGGTTACAAAATAAAATACGTACTCGCCCAAGTAATTGGAGACAGCTACAATTTCCCAATTATCGTAATAGCCCTGCAAATGCAGAATCAATGAGCGAAATTGGAAATCATTGCAAAAGCCTTGTTTAGATTAATTGCAAACATTTTATTTGTTAGTAAAAAGAAATTGGCAACAGTTAAAAATTTCAAATCATTGAAAGTTTTCAGCTGTTTTGATAATTAAATAGCGTGAAAGCGATTTTTTAATGAATTAATTTTTCGCATTGTTGACTAAGCGCAAAAATCACCCCACCCTCCCCCTGGGGCGATTGGCGCCAAAATTTAATCGATGCTTGCTTCCATATTGGGTTAGTGTTATTCCAAATTTCATTCAAATCGCAGCAATATTTCCCGAGATACAGTAGGTGCAATGACAAAATAAGCACTTTTGATTGCTCCACCCCCATTTGAGATATTGACACACAAATTGAATCAGCACCTGTACTCAATAGGGTCTACCTATGGACCAATTTTCGTTTGATTTCGCCGGTTACTTCCTGAGATATAGCAGTCACCCTCGTGCAGAACACGTGCGATTGCTCCACCCCCCTTCAAGATATTGACAAACAAATTGAATCAGCGATTGTACTCAATAGGGTCTACCTATGGACTAATTTTCGTTTGATTCCGCCTGTTACTTCCTGAGATATAGCAATCACCCTCGCGCAGAACACGTGCGATTTCTCCACCCCCCTTCAAGATACTGACACACAAATTGAATCAGCTCCTGTACTCTATAGGGTCTATCTATGGACCAATTTTCGTTTGATTCCGCTTGTTACTTCCTGAGATATAGCAATCACCCCCGCGCAGAACACGTGCGATTGCTCCACCCCCCTTCAAGATATTGACACGCAAATTAAATCAGCACCTGTACTTGGTAGGGTCTACCTATGGACCAATTTTCGTTTGATTCCGCCGGTTACTTCCTGAGATATAGCAATCACCCACGCGCAGAACACGTGCGATTGCTCCACTCCCCTTCAAGATATTGACACGCAAATTGAATCAGCACCTGTACTCGGTAGGGTCTATCTATGGACCAATTTTCGTTTTATTCCGCCGGTTACTTCCTGAGATATAGCAATCACCCACGCGCAGAACACGTGCGATTGCTCCACCCCCCTTGGAGGAATTCGCTAAACAAAGTCAGGTGCACCAGTTCACATGGTGGTGCATATGTGAAAAAATTTTTGTTCGATTTCATGCAGTAGTTTTTGCTCTAGCGCGGCCACAAAAACTGGTCACACACATACAGACTCACACACAGACAGACACACACACACACACACACACACACACACACACACACACACACACACACACAGACAGACATTTTCCAAAAATGGTCGAAATGGACTCAGCGCACCTCAAAACGTGCAAATCCGTCAAAATTCGACATTCGAAAATTTTTACGAAACCAATACTTTCTTCTATATAATAGATATAGAAGAAAGTAAAAACATGCAGATGTTCAAAAACATCCTTGCAGATCTGGACTCGATCTCACTCCATCAGGAACTTCAACCTGACGCGCATGACCACTTGACCATCGGGTCGCTCATTGAGTTACGGATTTACAATACCACATATTGTTTTAAATGACCATGAAATGTTAGTTTTTCGATCATAACGTTTTTACTTTCTTCTATATCTAATATATAGAAGAAAGTATTGGTTTCGTGAAAATTTTCGAATGTCGAATTTTGACGGATTTGCACGTTTTGAGGTGCGCTGAGTCCATTTCGACCATTTTTAGAAAATGTCTGTCTGTCTGTCTGTCTGTGTGTGTGTGAGTCTGTATGTGTGTGACCAGTTTTTGTGGCCGCGCTAGAGCAAAAACTACTGAATGAAATCGAACAAAAATTTTTTCACATATGTACCACCATGTGAACTGGTGCACCTGACTTTTTTTAGCGAATTCCTCCAAGGGGGGTGGAGCAATCGCACGTGTTCTGCGCGGGGGTGATTGCTATATCTCAGGAAGTAACTGGCGGAATCAAACGAAAATTGGTCCATAGATAGACCCTACTGAGTACAGGTGCTGATTCAATTTGTTTGTCAATATCTCCAAGGGGGGTGGAGCAATCGCACGTGTTCTGCGCAGGGGTGATTGCTATATCTCAGGAAGTAACCGGCGGAATCAAACGAAAATTGGTCCATAGGTAGACCCTACTGAGTACAGGTGCTGATTCAATTTGTTTGTCAATATCTTGAAGGGGGGTGGAGCAATCGCACGTGTTCTGCGCGGGGGTGACTGCTATATCTCAGGAAGTAACCGGCGGAATCAAACGAAAATTAGTCCATAGGTAGACCCTATTGAGTACAGGTGCTGATTCAATTTGTGTGTCAATATCTCAAAGGGGGGTGGAGCAATCAAAAGTGCTTATTTTGTCACTGCACCTACTGTATCTCGGGAAATATTGCTGCGATTTGAATGAAATTTGGAATAACACTAACCCAATATGGAAGCAAGCATCGATTAAATTTTGGCGCCAATCGCCCCAGGGGGAGGGTGGGGTGATTTTTGCGCTTAGTCAACAATGCGAAAAATTACTTCATTAAAAAATCGCTTTCACGCTATTTAATTATCAAAACAGCTGAAAACTTTCAATGATTTGAAATTTTTAACTGTTGCCAATTTCTTTTTACTAACAAACAAAATGTTTGCAATTTATCTAAACAAGGCTTTTGCAATGATTTCCAATTTCGCTCATTGATTCTGCATTTGCAGGGTTATTACGATAATTGGGAAATTGGCGCTGTCTCCAACTACTCGGGCGAGTACGTATTTTATTTTGTAACCGGAATTCATAAGATAGATATAGAAGAAAGTTTCGTGACGGCCACGACAGCTAGTTTCTAGTGAACAAATATCGTCATATGAGTACATGGTACCTAAGTTACACCATCTCCTATCGATTAAAAAAAATCGTCCAAATCGGTTCAGTAGATCAGATGTTATGTGCGAACAAACAAAAAAAAGAAAGTATACGATTTGAATTGAGAACCTCCTCCTTTTTTGAAGTCGGTTAAAAATACCGTGCATACTTGTGCATAATACCTGAAAATTGATAGAATATGTTGACTCACATTATGTTTTGTTTTCTAGCGTAGCTTTTGAAAACCTTTTTATATATTTTTAAAAATTTTATCCCAAATATTTATCTTTAAAATCAATGTAATGTTCTCAACATGATGAGAAATACCTCTCAATTGTTTTGAACAATAACTACCCAAAAATAAGAATAAAAAACGTTCTAAAAGACATTATACATATGTGTTTTTAGACCATCTTAAAAATCAACTACAACTTCACAATCCCTGTAAAGGCAATAAAATATTAAAGATTAAATCTGTTCTTTCAACCAGATATTCGTCCCTAAAGGAAAAGATGAACAATTTTAAATGATTGAGTAGTTAAAATCAAGCAGAAAAAAGAAGAATATTGTTATAAATTATTGTTTGCTCACGATGAGAATTAACTACGTATTGTCACATGAATATACTATATACAAAAAAGGCCGTTCCTTGTAGCACCGAAACACGTTCATGCAGTTTTCATTCATACTTGTCCTTTTAACGCTGTTCAATTTGCTTTTATTTTTCAAGCACAAAGGCATTTATATATTTCTTATTGAAACTAACACATCAGAAATTAATTTTCATACTATAAATAAAAACACAACACCTGCAAACATAACAATTGGCCACAGTAACAATTTTTAATGAATGCTTAATGTTTACACCACTTTTGCGGTAACTTGTCTAAATCAAATAATTTATTAAAGGGATAAAATTAGCTTAAAACATGCTTAAGAATTAGTTTTGTTTATAAGTGCCATTAATTACAATTACCTCTCGTTTCCATTTATCAAACTTTTAATCGTACTTCACAAACAGTCAAAGTAGTATTTTTCATAGATAAATAAAGCTGTTATTCAAGGGAGATACATTTGTTAGTTTTTTTTTTTTTATATAATGTCATTCGACGTCGCATTTTTCATGGTTTACAAAGAAACATTAATTAATTGAAAGTGGCAATATTTAAAAAACTACTTTGTATTTTTAAATGGAGGATATTCTTCTCCTATTAAAAATACAAAAAAGATATATATTTAGATAGATATATGTACATAAACGTTTGAAAGGAAGGTGTTTAGTCCGAACGTGTAAGAAATTTAACGAAGGGGGTTATTGGAAAAAAATGAATTTTAAATAGTTGTGTGATGAATTAATTATCAGAAACGAAGTATAACTTTTGATGGATTAAATATTTTAAAATCTTTGGAAAAACCATTCGGAATTAAGGAATTGGTATTTTTATAAACTCCTCAAACCATTTGATTGTTGCTTCAGCAATACGTGAGTAACTCTGCACCCCCCACCCCTTCTCCAACCTAAGTGATTTTCCGCCCCCGTAGCGACGCTATTTATCCAGCGGGGCTATCTATCTACATACATGCAAGCTATGTATATATGTAAATCGTTACATACATACCTCCATAGTACAGGTAATAAACATTTTCTTAAGGAAACAAATCTTACATATACCAATATAAACTACAATATTTTGCAAAAGATGTATTTAAAAAAATCCAATTTTCAATGAAACGAACAAAAAACAAATCTCAGACAGTTTAGGAAAATGTATGTGAGTATATGTGGGAGCAAAAGAACGGAATACAAAGACAAATCCCAAAGTATTTTGTATCCGAACACAAAAAATTTACATCTTAAATAGTTAGAACCATACCACACAGTTATGAATCCCCACTTTCATCTTAAGAATAAGACCACACAACTTCAAATCTTTTCCAAGGTTTAAAGCAAACTATTCTTTCTGTTCATAGGAACGTAAAATGCAAATTCAGTTTCGGGAGACAACATTTTTACACACCTGCAAGAGCAAGTGCATATGTACTGCCTATGTTTTCCTTCATTTACATTTTGGTAACTTTTGCTAGAAAAGCGTCAACAAGATTTGTATTTTGATTACTTTCGCCGCAGTTTTCATGCAACCATATTTGAATGAGGAAAAAAAAAAGTAAATTTTGTTTCCATATATGCTCCCAAAAACCTCGTTAAGTCTTCATTTTTAGGAATCTTCATTTCGTCCAACTTATGAGTCTTTGTCTTCTTACTTTTTATACAAATGCCTCGCATAACATACATTATACTTACATGAGTTTTATACAGAAACTTTTTTGTATACTTTTAAACTTTTACTATTATAGTAGTTGTAAATGGATGTCTAGAAGAATATATAATAAAGACAAAATACTAAAATGCATTTGCAATCTAAAAAAGTTGATCAAAATTCAAAATAATCTAACTTTGCTGACGGATATTATATACGTAGAAATTTAAATTAATCCGTTAAAGCAAATTACCTATTTTCACAACATTTGGACCGGAGAAATAAAAATCTCATGAAAATGAGGACACAAATTATGAACATAAAATTTAAAAATCTTTTTACACTTGTTTCACTGATAATTTAATTTTTCGCCAATAGCTCCAGTTACCGTTTTCACGTACACTAGTCCGGAAAGTAGCATCAGTGAGTTTATTGCAAGAAGTTACCAATTAGGCCTGTAAAATAAATTAGTTATGCTTTGAAATAGACCTTTCTTGGGCCTATTTATTGCTTTTACACTGTCGAAATATTCAAAGATGTTTTCGAGGAAACATGGGTTGCATATGTGCCTAAATTATACCGGTATCAGGAAGCGGAAGAAAAGTCTCCAGCTAAAAGTCAATAACCTTCCTAAAATTGATCTGGAATATCCCTGAAGCATTCAGAAATCTTCTCAATGTAAGCAAGTCACGTTTTTGGAATAAGTCAGGACCCTCTCAAAGAGACTAAAGAGTTTTCGTTAGGACTTTGCACCATCGTGGTTTGCCAGGAGAGCAGCTACAGTATCATAGCAAAGCTAATGCAGGATTGCAAGCAAATAGCGAATTGCTTATTTGCCTGTACATTCTAAAATTCTGGACATTCAAACGACACTACTTTTGCCGTGGCAACTGAAATGTACAAAATGTTTTTGGACCTTAAAAAATGCTGAAAAACGTCAAAAATGCCTTGTTTTGAGGGCCTTCACTGACCTTACGGCAACAACTTACCACAAATGTAACATTCATTTTGTAAAGTTCGAACCTTTTGTATTCCATATACAAAAAGAAAATTGAAGTTCAACAGTTCCTGGTAAGAGTTTTGGTTCACAGCAACTTCCGTGTCTTGAAAATACGCTTAATTTTTGATGCCGCACCTTCACCTTTAGTGATCCATAAAAACTAAACAACTCAACTTCGGAACAAAACATTCTGGATTTGGTCTTTCAATAAGATAATAACCATTTGGCATTTTTGGAAAAAATCTTAGACGTCATGAATCACAGGCGTCATACTCTCTCAGATTCTTGTTCTTAAGATAAACGTTTAGTTTATTTGAAACTGATAGCTAAACATATATTTCACAACAGTCTGCATTCAACGTAACATCGAATTCAATCGCAACTTCTACTCTGGAGTCGACTTTGGACAGAAAATATCCGTTTGCTATGCTATTTCTGGCAGGAAGTTGAACGAAAAGTTGGAATTTTGTTGTTGGAAAGCGATTTAGTTAAACGAATTTTCCTATCTTTGAAACCCACTTTTGAACATAAAGCTTTTTTTTACCTATTATTATTTGATGCAGTGTTTCCTAGTTTTTGTTTGATGACATCTTATTGTACTGAAGATGCTGACAACTTACCCAAGCTTAACCCATTAATGCCTAGCATCCCTTTTAAGGGACGGTCCAAAAAAGGGTCTGAATTTCCCCAAAATGTACATTTTAACCAAATAATAGTGTTCAATTAGTACCTTGGTATTGTTTCAATTCGTTATTAACAGACTGCAGCACATAACCATTGTAAAGTGTGTTCTGTAGCAGTTTTAATGTGATCTTTATCAAAAATTAACATCGTTCACAATCTCAAGAAAAAAGCTAAGTTTTCAAAGTTATTCCCAGCTTCCCAGTTTATGTTAATTTCTGATTGTATTTTTTCTTATAAAATGTCTTTAAATATTATATCGTGGGCAGAAAAAAAATTTAGTAAAAAAAGTACGTACCCTCTGGGGTCTATCGTAACTTTTAAAGGACGATTTTTCTTTCCTTAATAAAAAAATTATTTTTACATGATATGTTTTAATTATTTTTCCTGCCCATTAAACACTGTTTGTAACCAGTATACAAAATATAATTTGAAAAAAAAAAAATGTCTGGCATTAATGGGTTAAACCACGGGCCTTATGAACTGCACTAGGAGCAAGTGTGCCTTTACGATCCGAAAATACTGAGATTATTTTGCTACTATTAGGAACAAGACATATTTAGAACTTCAGTAAATAGAAGTAATAAACTGATTTGCTTCAAAATGAATAAAATGTTGATTTTTCACAAACTATGTAAAAAAACCTTTACAACTTTCAACTCATCTTGAATCGTTCTTCAATCGATCTAAATATCGGTTCAGTAATTTAATTTGTATAGTCGCACAAGCGCGGAAATTCGGTGATAAGTATTAGCATTTCTTTGTGCTATTTTTTTACCATTACCCGAATCCTAACTACATGTAAGAATTCTTTCGATTTAATGACGTAAGCAACCCATCATGGATTTAAAGCAACAAATAATATCCAAAACAGTTGATTCTTTTCACATTTCGCAACTATTCATGATTTCTAAAAACCGTAACCAAAAGCATAACTGACGTTTTTCTCTCCCCTATATCAAAATACATACATAAATATATACTCGAAAAGAGAAGCACACAGGTAATACACGAAATTTAATACTTTGCTCCAATGCGCATGAAAATTTGAATTTTAAATCACTGTCAGAGAAAGAAAAGACATAAAATACTCTTGTTTCAGACCGGAAACCAGTGAAACCTCCAGAATTTAAAAACTGCATTTTTATTCTAATATATCCGTGAAAGCTTTTTGGAAGAAAGGGGAAACGTTCTGTGAAAGCACTGCGCTAACAAGTTTAAAACGTGTTGAACAGCGGAGTTTTATTTCACAATTTACTAGGATAAGTTTAATAGGAAAGAACGTTCTAGCTCTATTTATAAAATTTTTCCAAGCAAAGCATGTGTGTTATGTCCCATTCGGTGATATTTGAATAAAAACTTACGAATTTTCTAAAGGTTACAGTAAAAAAATAAATAAATAACAAAAAATTATATATATATATCAGAATTGTAAGAAGAAAGACGAAGAGACCGCACCAAAAGTCCATAGATGCGCAAAGTAGCTAAACTAAAAAGCCAAGTATATAATAATACAAACAAATAGTAAAAATGAAATAGAAAATGGCACATTAGGAGAAGTGAAAGGAGAAAGGCGAAATCCAGAGCTCATCAGCCGTGGGGGATTCAATAGTGGTCGAAAGACCAAAAAATTTTAAATATAAACTATAAAGAAGATGTTTAAGTGCAAAATATGCAGTCTACAGATCTTCATTGGGCAAAACAGCACCAATGCGAGTCTACATAAGAACAAAAACCTGAAACTAAAAGCAGGGGTTTTACATCGACAAATTAGGAATAAAATTCCCAAAAATTAGCCACCCACAGGACTAACCTGCTACAAAATTAAAAGCATCTCACCTGAAATTCCGCGTGACAAAACCAAAAAAATATTCAGCAAATCCAGAGGCAGTCCAGTCGTCAATGTAAAATAAAATTTTAAAAAAAATGTAAATCCGTGTCCAAAAAGCAAATCCTGATTCGTTCCATTCTCTGTTCCCACGTGCTCAAAAAATGACCACCACTGCAATCTTGAACTGGTTTCTTCCAGCGGTATCATACGTTCGAACAGTTAAACAGTAACAGTGAAGCGAAGTCGTTATTAAAGGCTATACTGCCGTGGGCAGGTAAAGGGCAGTAACTGCAAATTTTTCGATTTTCATTTTTTTTGCATTTTTGAAATCTATGTTACATTAGTTTTATGATACAAGCATCTCTTTTTGGTTTTCGATGAAAAAAAAAACTGTTTTTTAACCAATGGTAATTAGCAGTAACTGCATTTTTCGTTGCTGTGGGCAGGTAAACGGCAGTATCTGCATGTCTGCAGGATGAACATAATATGAATCGCTGTGCAAAACTTGCATCAAGCAGCAAAAACCGTTTTTCTTTGTACTTAAACTAAGCGAAAGTAGGGGTGCCCTAATGGGTGGTCATGGGAAGTCATTGGTTGCACTTGAATGTTCCCAAGGGGTTGTTTTATTCCTTTTGGGGGTGAATCAGTGTTAATATCAAAGCAGACTTAAGTGATATAAATTGGCGTTACCACTTGGCGATATATCGCCAAGCTTTTAGTCACCAAGTGCTTGTCGCCAACTTGGTGACATATTGCCAAATTGGAGACAAATTTGGCGAAAAAATTATTTTATGAGTTAGGGTTCAATTTAGCGCTATTGGCGGTATTTTGCGAAAAATCCACTGAATGATGTTAAAATCGGCGATATTTAGAAAATGAATTGTTGTAAATCATTTTTTGCTTTGTTTCGTGGTACATTTGGGGCGTAAATGTTTAAATTGTCATCTTGCTCATTCCAAGCATTATTTTAACACTTACGGCATCTACTAAAAACTTTTATACGTAAAAGGAAGTAGTGTGGGGTCCATACCACATGTTTTTCTTTCAAATAAAGTTTCTCTCCACTAGCAGACAATATTTTTTACGATTTCAAAGATACACAAGCTAAACTTGGCAGACGACAAACAAAAATGCAGCAATGAAATGATTTTATTTACATTGTTTTGTTTTCCTTTAATTACAGTTGCTTTCATACTAACAGACGATAGTTTTTGCAGTTTAATCCCTAGCTGTTGCATTTTATATAGTACTATGAAAAAAATCGTCAGCATAACAAGCATTTCAAGCGCTCTTTTTCTCAAAGTGATTTCTTGTTTTGATGCAAAGTACAAAGCATTAACTGATTTGTAGTAATTTTAAAACATCTGGTGTGCACGCCACACTACTTCCTTTTACGTTTAAATTCCATAATAAATGCCTCAAGTGTTAAAATAGTGCATTAGTGTGAGCAAGATAACAATTCAAACATTTACATCCCTAGTTTGTCACGAATCAATGTAAAATAATGTTTTACAATGATTTATTTTCTAAATATCGCCGATTTTAACATGATTCAGTGAATTTTTCACAAAATGTGCCCAATAGCGCCAAATTGAATCCAAATTTTGAAAAAATCATTTTTTCGCCAAATTTGTAGCCAACTGGGCGGCAAACACTTGGCGACCAAAAGTTTGGTGATATATCGCCAAGTGGTTGCACCAAATCATATCACTTAATCTGCATTGAAATTAACATTGATTTACCCCACAAAGGGGTAAAAGACCCCCTTGAGAACATTCGAATGCAACCACAAGGGGAGGTGCACAACGACCACCCTCAGAGCCTACATACCAAACTAGAAGCTTCTACGGCATATAGTTTTTGAGTTATGCGACATACATACATACATACGCACATACATACAAACATACATACATACATACATACATACGCACATGCATACGTATATACAGACGTCACGTGAAAACTCGTCGTAATTAACTGGGGCATGGTCGAAAAGGATATTTCGGCTGCTTATATGTTAGTAGGTACATATGCATGTGCTGATAGGTCGAAAAAACTACTCAACATTCATTCGGGGGTGAGCAAAATCAAAATTTAGACCGAATTTTGAGTGAAATTTTCTTTATGACCACAATACTTCCTTTACAAAGTAAAAATGGCTGAAGAATCATCAAGTTTTGCTTCATATATTCCATAATACAATACAGTTTATTATATTTTTTAATTTGCGTTCGTTTACATTAAATCTATATCAAGTGGATACACGGTATTTATGTATATTTTTAAATAAAACATATCATTCACAATGCAATAATATATTTCGTAATAACATATCTACTCCCCATGTTGTCGAATATGTAAATACTGGACATTTAGTAGCATACTGTGCAGTTACTGCCGACTGCCAGTCAATTCCGCATGACAATTAGAGTGAAAAGGGCAGGTAAACGGCAGTATCTGCTGTATCTCTCTATGCGCTTGCAAAATCAACATTCAATCGATTACCCAAAAAATATATCGGTATAAACATATAGTATCGCCTATGTTCGAAGTTCAATGTTTTATTGATCTTTGTGGGAAATCAAAAACGCGTTTCTTCAATTATCTCGAAAACTCATTTTTGCAGATACTGCCGTTTACCTGCCCACGGCAGTATACTTGAGCAAACATTTTTAATTAGATTTTTTGGAAAATTGTTATCAAGCAGTTTATTTTTAAGAAGATAAAATTCTAAATTAAAATCAGTTTCAGTATTGCAAATTCTTTTGATTCTCAAAGCTTGTGAAACAATGATGCCAATAAGAAATTTTTGGTAAAACAGGAATTATAATCTTGTAGGCTATTGACTTTGAATTGGAATTCACGCCTTTTATCATAAATCGTAGTGTAACAGAAGGAGCCAATTTCTATGTTAATGTCCAGGAATTTAAAAATCTTTTAATTGTGACTAGTTTTTTTAAGCGTTAAACGCTTAAAAACGCTTAAAAAAACTAGTCACAAAACTAGCCACAATCATCCAGTTCAGGATTGCAGTGGTGGACATTTTTTGAGCACGTGGGAACAGAGAATGGAACGAATTAGGATTTGCTTTTTTGGACACGGATTTACACTTTTTGATTTTTATTTTATTTTACATTGACAACTGAACTGCCTCTGGATTTGCTGGATATTTTTTTGGATTTTGTCACGCGGAATTTCAGGTGAGATGGTTTTATTTTCATAGCAGGTCAATCCTGCGGGTGGCTAATTTTTGGGAGTTTTATTCCTAATTAGTCGAGGCGAAACCCCTGCTTTTAGTTTTAGGTTTTTGTTCTTATGTACAGTTTGCAAACGCGCATTGGTGCTGTTTTGCGAAATGAAGATATGTAGACTGCATTTTTTGAACTTAAACATCCTCTTTATAGTTTATATTTAAAATTTTTTGGTCTTTCGACCACTATTGAATCCCTACGGCTGATGAGCTCTGGATTCAACCTTTCTCCTTTCATTTCTCCTCATTTGCCATTTTCTATTTCATGTTTGCTATTTGTTTATGTGTGTGTGTATATATATATATATATATATATATATATATATATATATATATATATATATATATATATATATATATATATATATATATATATATATATATATATATATATATATATATATATATGGAATTTGGCAGCTTTTCCTCTATTATTTTCTAATTTTTAGTGTACTTTCCTATGAAAAGTAATGGAAATGGCAATTAGTTTAAGGCCTGTACGAAATATGCACAAATACAAAACTTGATTTAAAACTGCATAAGTGATCATAATTGATTCGAAACTGCTTAAGTGATCGTTTTGTTCATTTGTACTTTTTATTATAACTTTATTTTAGTTAATTTCACAATTCCTGCTAAGAAAATGTTGGATCAAAATTGTTCAAGCAGGAAAAGTAGTCATTACATGTTGCATTTTTTGCATAAATGACTTCTATTTTAACTTTGATATTTAAAATATATGTATAGATGCATAGATTAAACTTGTTGAAACCAAGAGATATACTTTGGACAAGCTTTGTTTAAGCAGTTCTTGACCTAGTACATGAATAAAACTGATTTTCAGAGTCTAAAATTTTTATGATTGCAGTTTGGTGCAGTTGAAAATTGTAAACACACCCAAAACTGTTAACAAAGTAAGAACTTTTTCATTTAAATAATAACTGCTGATCTGTCTTCTTATTTAAAAAATAATTCAATCTTATATCAATTAATTCATTTCCCTTTCAATATAAACTATATTTTGTATTATCTAATGTTTAAAGGATTTTGTTTTTTAATTTCACCTAAATCCGGTTCCAGTTGATAATATAATAAAGTCCACGTTAGAGAAGAAATCAGAAGTTTTCGTTCTTTTCTGTGCATTTGTGTGCGTGTGTGTTTCAACCACTACAAATGTCTTATAGAAGAAATAATTTTAAATCAGCTGTGTTAAATATTTTTCTTAGCACCAAGTACTTAGAAATAGACGAGTCGAACTACCTTTAAATTTGCTGTTTTGAGTTTGTCTTAGCGTGATACTTGTCAAATCGTCGTTATTTATTTTTCTCTGAATTGGAAGTAATGAAGATCATATTTTTGCGGAAATGATATTGTGTTAATTTAACATTCGTAGTTACGTGGTCAGCAAATATGTTTCGCTGTATACGAACCAAAGAACCTCATGAATAGTGTAATAATTTAAATAGTTGAAATTAGAGCTCCTTTAGAGGACAGGCAGACTTGTCCGACATTTTGGTTCCAAGACAACCTTGGATCTAGCCTTGTTACAGGTATTTGAAACACATTAATATTATACCTGGTTGTTCTGGCGTAAAAAAACTTATGGTTAGTTGGATAAAGCACCATATTAGATAAATTTAAAAAGATAACTTATTTCTCGAATTTAAAAACAGTTTACTGGGAAATGTTTCATGATATTGGGTCAATTTTCATATTGCACTTGTTTTAAGCCTGAGTTTAAGAAATGTTTTTGTCATATGGACAAAAATAGCCAAATATCATCTATGCAGCTACAATTCAAGCTTAGCTTCCACTTTTCTTCAATGCGACTTGAGTACAGATACCAGTGATTCCACGCCCACCGTTTTGGAGCCAAAATGTCGGATGAGTCAGCTCCCCTCTTATAGGAGCCTTAGTTGAAATAGGTGGCAATTTGTAGGAGCAGCTTGAATTCTTGACACATATTTTTGAAGTTAAAACTATTTGCTCTCGTCCGTTCGTTATCGAAATATAAAATCTTTCAGTTTGTGAACATTTAAGAACGAGATTAAAAAAAAAAAAAACTGGCGATAAAGTGATTACGCAATGTTTCCATTTACATTTATCTGCAAATCGTGTAAACTATACCTAGAACTCGCTAAATTTGACCATTTTTCGTAAAACTTTGATAGACTTGAAGAACTCATATCTGGATATAGGGGCCTAGAGGGCAAATACTTTATACGTCTAGAAAAATGACTTTTAATTTATGCTTATTTATTTTCTTTATTTTTACACAAAAGTTTGGTTTTCTGCAAGGGGTAAAATCGCTGTCTGCTTCTTGGCGCAAAATCACATCTTAATTTGTTGTACTCCACCATTTTTTGCCGTATACAGAGACAAATGAATTTAACTTTTGCAAAACTGAAATATTTATTTTCTTCTTTAATAAATAAAGTACCACCATTCATCGTCTAACATACCCGCGGGAAGGTTTAATCGCCCATTGTAACGTAAAAGCATTCGAATGTTTCTACTGTGGATATAAATATTCAAAGCAATATTTAAATTGCTTAAATAAAAATGGAAGTAATGCAAACAACGTAACGCTTTATTAAGAGAATATACATTCATTATTGAGCAAGAACAAATACCGTCTTTATAATAAGCAAGAACGAAAACAAATCATTAATAACAATATCAATATTCCATAAAAATATTAATTCCTTAACGCTTTGCAGTTTGGAGCAAGCAATGTAACAATTAAGTTAAATATAAATAAATAAACATTTGCCAGTAATTGTGACAGTAAACAATGTTATGCTCAAGAGATAAAATATTTATCGTAACTACAATTCACAGTACAGAGCGTATCGAGTGGATATTTCATATTAAACAGTTTTAAAAATTAAACAAATATAATTTCAAAATAATATTCTGACTATTTTCAAGCTTAAAGTGCGAAAGCAAGAGCGAAACAAAAATGGAAGAATAAATGAAAATAAGAGCAAGAAAAAATTTAATAACGCAAGAAGCTTTATTGTTTTCTTCTTTTAGAAAGAAAAGGAGTAAATGAAAGTCTAAATTTCAAGTAGATAACTCTGAAATAAAGCGCATGGGCTTATTTTAATTAAATTCTTCGTTTGCTCAAGTGCGATAATTTTGACAAGGGTAAACCATTTTCTTTTCTTCTACTAACTGCAGCATTACATGTTTTTTAATATTTTTGTTTTCTAGTTTATTATGTCGTATCTTCTTCTTAACACTATCCTGATCTTAATTTTTAGGCATGTACGGGAAAATAGGATTCGAAAGCGCATCCCCCCCCCCCCAAGAAAAGCGTTTTCTTTAATAAGCTTTTCTACACTGTAAAAAATGAATGTTGATTTTATAGTATAATACAGATAATTTATGGTAATAACCTGTACCATTGTTGACTTTAAAGTACTAAACTGTAAAATTGCTAATTTTACAGTTTATTGCCGTACAGTTTACAGTTTTAAAATGGACTAGCTGCTTCTAGTAATGTACTGTTGTTCTTACATTAAAATACAGCTAAATTGTACCTCAATAAAATAAAATTTCTAGCTTTGCAGTAAGCAACTAAAATTGCTAGTTTCATGGTTTTTTACTGTGCATTTTACAGTTTTGAAATGGAAGCTCGGCTGCCTATATTATACCTGAAAACAAGTTCTTTTTTAATAAGCTTTTATTAGTTTCACATGTGGTTTGTTCGTATGTATGTCACTCTGAACAAAATACAGTCAAGCCCGCTTATTAGAATATCGGTTAAAAGAATATCCCGCTTAATATAATGCATTTTCAATGTACCAAACCGCAGTAGTGCATTATTTTCATCCCAGATAATGGAATATCCCGTTTATTAGAATATTTTTTTCGTGGCAAAATACCTATTCCTTTAAGAAGGCTCGACTGTATAAAATTCACGTTCTTTACAAAGATAAAAGTAATATAATTAAAACTAATATTAATACTAAAGGCTAAACTATATTACATGTCGATGTGTTATAAGTATTTCAGTGGTTTGTATGTAACTCAGAATAAAAGATAAAAAACGATTTCTTTGCAAATATAAAAATAATATATTTAATGATTATTAACACTAAATGCTAAACTATATTACATATTGATGCAATATAAGTGCATGTTAGTTTGATTAACTCTAAAAGCGTATTTTTAGTTTATTTAAACTATAATAATTTTCAGTGTATACTTTAAGGAAGATTATCAGAATTCCAATTTAAAAAAATAAATAAATAAAAATAATAAGTGACAACCTGCTTTGTACGCTCTTTTATTTAAAGCAGCGTTACATAATTAAATTTAACAAGACATTGTTTATTATCTACCACGAAATAAACATGAGTTAAAACTTTTGATTGCATGTTCGCTAATAACATACCAGCAAGTCCACAAAACATGTTTAACAACGGATCAAAGCAAAACTGGACAACAATGTCGAATTTCTTGTATTTCAAACATCTAATCAAAAGATATATCTTAAACGAACCCTTTAACAGAGTTCACTTGGAACGGGGCGTTTCTTGGCGGAATTTAATCAAACGAAAAAAACAATTAATTACACAAAGGAATGTACTTTTTTTCCCCAATCTTCTGAAACATTTTTTTCGTATGTTTTTTTTTTTTTTTTTTTTTCAACATTTTTTTATTTTTGGGCTGTAAATATAAGGCTTTTTGAGGCTTGTTTTATACGTTAGATTTTCTTTGATATCTCTCTTTAAGTTATGCAAAAGCAATATTTGACATCAGAGGTTTTTTTTTTTTTGCTTTAATAAAAGAAGTAAGACGTCCGTTGACAATCTAATTCAAATATGTACTTTTTAGCTTTTTTTTCAACATTTGCTTTACAAATTGTGTTTAAATTCTTCACGAAAGAAAAGTCTTTGGAAAATATAAGGGCACTTTTTTTTTTTCAAACTGCTTTCTCTATAAGGATTAAAAACGTTGAATTAACAAGATGAGATATGTTGTTCTTTCAGCATATTGACATTTAATTAAGTCAAACATGAAATAAAACTTGTCGCTATTAATTACGATATGCAAAATAAATGATTTGCTTTGCAATTGAATCGGCATTTTTGCTGTTGAACATGGATTTACAGTGATTAATTTATAGTTTATTTTATGAGTTACGTAAGATTATATTTGCAAACGATTTGATCTGATTTTTAGCAGAATAAATCATGTATGCTTTACCGTTGAAAACTAAAAAAAGAAAGAAAATGCAGTCATTTTAATATGTAATCTAATTCTTACTTAAGAATATTTTGAAAATCTTTATCTTCAGTTTCAGAGTGTAAAAATTATTTTTTTAATGAAAACGAAAAGCAGGAATTTTTAAATGGACGTTAGGAACTAAGTTAGTAATACTATAAGTTACTCCTCCCCTCAGGGGCGGATCCAAGGGGAGAGGGGGGCCATGGAACGATCGTCCTTCACTTGAGGCCTCACTATCAGTAAATTTGTAATATTGAAGTTCAAAAAACTTAATTTTCGACCAGTTTTAATGATGTAGAAGAAAGGAAGTTAAGTTCTCCCCCGGAAATTTTTCGGACTTGAAGTCCAAAATCTATGTGATCAATATTTGCAAACCAGTGTCCATAGTAAAAGGTAAGTAATAAAATCAATCGTCCCAGCCTTGAAAATTTCTTTGATCCGCCCTTGCCTCCTTTTAAATGGTTCTGGCACTATTCTTGCTGATTCTTATGTAAAACAACCCACTGAATTCGCTCTTTCTATACTTTGACACTGGTAGCTCTGAATATATTTTCCACAACAGTAAGGAACCTGCATTTAGGTAACTTGTGAAAATTCAGAAACTTTTTTGCAAATATACTTATTTTTCACTGAACGTAGGTGGAAACTCGTAAAAATCCGTAACGGGGCGGTAAATCAAATAGTGTTCACATTTCCAGTTAGCACAAATAACCATTAAACGTTTTATAAACGTTTTTAGGCGGTTGTTACAACGTTAATAACCATTTTACAACCTTTAAAAAACGAAGTGTGCTACTTGGGTTGCGACCGTCCCGTCCGAACGAAGTGGTTTTACGGACGTGATGGACGGAGGTGAAAATTTTCAATCATTCGCACTATCTGCGTCCGAAAGTCACATGACGGTATTCCCCCACTCATTATAAAGAGCCCGCACATGGCGAAAGCCAATGAAATCGTTACCAAAAATTCGGACGGATGCCAGCTCTGACGACGTCAAGCATTCTAAAACGGTGACGGGAACCAACTATTCGACTGGCTGTTATGACAACGGATTCCGAAAAGCAGTTTCGCAGCGAAAAATACGGTTCAGACGGCCGGATCGGTATTAATGTAACTAGCCTTAAATCTGTAACTTTTTGGAACTTACAGTTAGTTTCCCCATAATCGGTGCTTGTCTAGGAATAATCAATCTTTCATCTTATTAAATTCTAGTAAAAAGTAGCTTATGACACTCAAGACTCGAAAATAAATTGATTGGCACCTCATTCATCAAAATCGAATGAATAGTTTAGGAGCTACGGTGGAACATCCTTAACCACAAACATAGCCAGACTGCTAGAAACATAACCCTTCCTTTTTTTCCCCTCCCCATAGCCCGTAGTCGGGTAAAAAAGGATGAAAAGCTATAATCTGGAATAAAGATGAGTTGGTTAACTGCATAATGATTTTCTTTGCTTCCCTTTTTAAACTTTCTGAAATTTTGTTTTTGTAACAATGTAATCCTATTCTATTTTAAATTGTAACTTGCTCAACTATCGCCAATTTCACGGTAACAAACGTAGCAGTTTTTTTACAAAACAGCTTTCAAAGACTAGAAATATGGTAAACCCTAGTTTTCTTTCACGATATCGAAGAAAAATTGGCCGTATTTTGCAAAATACGTTCATTACGGAGTGAAAAAAAACAACATACTATAAATATTGTGTCTCGAAATCTCCAAATTTTTAACTGTTTTATAGAAGTAAAGTCCATGTTCTTTACAAAATTCATGGAAGGAAAAAAATGTCTAACGTATATGAAGAAAAGTCTAACGAGTCTTAATAAACTACTAGCTGCCAGGGCAGCTAGATTAGCTTCCTGCGGCATGTTGATGCATAACGTCCCCCCTCTCTAACTTTTACCTCATTCTGAAGTTTTATTTGATATAATTTAATGTTCATTCGATTTCAAGACGTACCACGAACGTGGCCCGGCGTTGCACGGGCACTTCGTGCCCTGAAAGTAGTGAGGAAAATGTCAAGAAACTACTCCCCGCCAAGGCGGCTCGCTAACAGGCGCTTCACGCCTTTACTTTTTTCCTGTATAAAAAAAATCATTCGAATTATTGAGATGCTTCGCGCCTTCAAGATGGTGAGGAAAGTTTCAGTAAGTTCAGCTCAGGCGCGGATCCAGAGTGGGGTCATGGGGATCATGACCCCCCCCCTTAACCGACCAAATATAGCAAAAAATTGCATTTTTGGGACTTATTTTACGAAAAAACTGCCAAACCACCCCATTTTTGCACAAAAATTGCACTTTGACCCCCCCTTTCCGAAAATGACCCCCTCCTTAACCAGAAGCTGGATCCGCCCTTGGTTCAGCTCGCTCAAAGGAGAAAAAGCAGACATTGATACTCAGTTTTTAATATAAGTAGATGGCTCTTCAACAAATGAATGTTTCAAAATATTACAAGTAGCTAGCGATAAAAATACTATGTAAGTCGCCCGCTTATGAGTTTCGTGTTTGATTTAGTTAAGCCTTCATTCAAAATTCTCATTTTCATTTTTATTATTGTTTCATGGCATGGCAACCACGTTTTGCAATGCAAGAATGGATTTCATATTTAATCATTTATTAGGCTTAATCGCTTTAAACTTGACTACTTATTAATTGATATCTTCGCTAATTAAAATCGTATAATTATATAGATTGAAACTAATGAAGCTTGAAAAATTACCTATCTATCGGTACCTGGTTCGACTTTCAGTTCATTGGCGTTCAGGAGAAAGAAGCGTGACATAGAAAGATAGTTAGAAAGAAAGATAGTTAGAAAGATAGTTAGAAAGATACTCAGTTTTTAATATAAGTAGATTTTGTACAAACTGAATTGCTTTTTGTTAAAACTAAATTGCCCTTACGTACTACAGCTTTCTTAAATTCACATTCCAGAACGAACAGAATATACACTTTTTTTTTCTCTTTCAGCCATTATTTACAACGTTGCAAATAATTTTTCCTTATGTGTACTTTACATTTTCTGAATCAACTCTTATTACATTATTGGTAAACAAACAAACGCGCCAAGATTGAAACCACGTTTTTACAAAAACCTATTTAATCCGCTATAAGAAGCTGACACTAATAATTACTTCGATTCTTCGCGAGAGCATAAGCGAAGTGGAGTAGAGAGCGTAAGGAAAGTTTCGGGCGGACAATTATGTCGGGATCGTTTCGTGATGTCATATAAAGAGGAAATTTCATGCTGACGTTAATTCCTTATAATTGGCAGCTGCCTGGGTGGTACTTATTTTTGAACATGATATGCATTTTTTCGGAAGTATATAGCATTACAGGATTGGGTGTCAATCACAGTTTTGAAAATTACAGAAAATTTTGGACATAATGGTTTTCTTTTCGTGGCGTGGGTTTTGTTTCCGAAATACGACACAAGGAAATATGGAAAAAATGTATTAAAAAAAGAAAAAAACTGTGAAATCGTTTCTGACAAATTAAAGTTATTGCAATTAAGGAATGCAGTCAGGTGAATGCTCCTTGTTTTTAAAAGAAATAATTGGGCGTAATTTTCAGGGTAGATATAAAGATTGTATTCTATACAAAAAATTATTCACTCACAATTAAAGTTATAAAGTCATACACTAATAAATTATAATAGTCTCAAAGGGAAACCGTAATACACGTAACCATAATAATAAGACAAATAACCTATGCTGTAAATTCTCTGGGAAGTTGTAAAAGTCAAACAAGAAAATCATACTATCAGCTTTAAAACAAAAACAAGTTCAATAACTTACTTGAACTGACTAGTTATACGAAATATTAGAACATCCTTCAAATGTCGCATTACATATCTCTGCATACGAAAACTTTATAAGGCAGTTATTTTCAAAATGTTCTTTTTCTTCTATGTTTACTTTAAATGATATCAAAACATAAGTGAGCTCTAAGTGTCCAAATCTCATTTTCACTACTTAGAAATAAATGTTTTACTGTTAGCTATATCACATTATTTTAAAAACCTCTAAATAGCATTTAAATTTGAGTTGTTATAGTGCTATCATCATAACAATTTCATCATATGATGCGTTTCAAAAAAGACTGACTTTGTTATTTTTATACCGTATAAGTTTTTAACTTGTGTTCCTTGCCCGACATGTTTTTGAATACATTTCTTATAGTTATTTTAAAAGCCCATTATCTTTAGATGTGGCACTGATTTGAGTTTAAATCAGAATTTGAATTTTATTAAGTTTCTTTAAACCAGGTAATACTTAATTTTCCACGTGAGTGATTTTTAGAAGGAATCTATTCGGTAATTTTTTTCTTTAATACATCTTATGTAACACGTAATATGCATAGAAGTATATAAATTGTAGGGTGCCTTTAGGATTTTTGACCTGAAAGTAAAATTTGAGCTTCATGTCAAAACTGAAATGTTATATTTTAATATTGTTATTGGGTGCTTTTATAAAATCTGAACAGTCTAATATGCATGGAAATTGTATGATATTTTGTGACATTTTTCGCTTGGAAGGCAATTTTAAGATCTTATGCTGCCAATGAAGTGTTATGTTTCGATGATTCATGCTTTTTTCTCTTTTTGTAATGTGGTTATGGAGTTTCGCTTATACGCGACACGCTTTTCAAAATTGGAAGGTTGTCACTGAGGGTTGATTACTTTATAAGAGACGCCGATATGTGTTTTATCTATCTATCGCTAGTAAAATGACTCACATAAAAAGGTATTGTACTTTACTTCAATCCTAGTTGAGCTCCATGATGCAGAAAATTACAAAATGTTTTTACGAAAATACTTTATATATTTTTCAGTAAAAAAAAAGACATGTTTTTTTTTTTTTTTTCAAATTTATGTTCGATATGTTTTTATAAAATGGTCTAAATGTTACAGAAATTAAAGTAGCGGGCTACAGGTCTACGCTGAAAATTTCCCAGTACACATTAGAAGCACACTTAGAACATTTAATAGCAGAAAAAGTGTTTCAGTTTCCTGAATCAGCACTAAAATATGTTTAGAATATGATTCTTTGGAAAGAAAATGCACTAAAGTGAGGTCCAAATTGGTTACAAATGTGTCCCATTACACACGGTTTTTTTTTTTTTTAATTTAAGCTTGGGGACGCATTTAAGAACAGAATGGGGGCCCATTTCATATCAGATTGACACGCAGCAGTCAAATCATAGCTTTCTTGCATACAAATATAGCTTCTACAATATCTTCATCTGAGAATCAATATGAGTTGAATGAATAGCTCAATATAATACGGCGAGACATGTTGTGGCAATGAGACATTATTCGTTGGAGTCGTGAATGCAAGAAAACAAGATTAACTTTCCAGGAGGTTGTTCGTCGACTGACCGGTGTTGGTAGACAGCTACTCTCCTTCCGTGAACACTGCACCTGGTACTCGCAGACGTATATGTGTGCATGAATGCACACTTATAGATACATAGTTATTTTGAGTGAAAAATAAATACCCAAACCAAAGCTGTAAAGGGTTTGAAGAAAAACGGAAAATAAAGATGTTCTAAACATTGTTAAAATATTTACGGAAATAAATAAATTATTTTTCCTTAAAATAAAATGCTTTTGTGGAACACATATTCAACTTTCTAAAAACGTTAAGTAATTATCCAAAAGATCTCGTTATCCTAAAAGACTGCTTCTTCTCACGAAAGGAATTAAGTCTTTTGTTCACCTTTCAATTATTTTACTTCTAGTAGCTGCTTCACAAAAGATAAAAGAAAAAGCTACTGATAAACTTCCCGGAGTCACGGAAAGGTTTTAAAATATAACAAATGTTTTCAAAACATACCATAAACCACGCACTTTAGGTAGTACAGTATCAAAAATTCGTGGACGGCATATGTTTTCTTGCATAATATTTATATTTTCTGTCATAACATTTGTATGCGGTAATACCAGAGAGACATACCTAATTTTATATGCAGAAATTAAAATTAAGAGAAGTATAAAGCTTTAAACCCCCACAAATTTACTAAACTTACAGGTTTATGAAATGGTAAACATTGTTTTTAGATAGATATTTCAGTTTTTCCCTGTCAGGACAGTTAATAATTTAAACTTTCATAGTATTGTATCTTATTCATTTATGATTCAATTGTCTCTAAAATTTGCATGTTTCTTGCATGACTCATGAAAATGTTAAAAAAAAAATCCGTGTAAACATTTGAGTTTGATGTCTGTTCTTTCGGGAGTTTTAACGACGAAGGCCGTTTGATTATATTAGTGCCAAGAGTCACTAAAGCATGGCAGCTATGTGAAATCGCGTAAACTTGCTACCGAAATAATAAAAGAAACTCTTAATTACAAAAATAAGAACATATTAAACTACATTTTACAAGGTCAAAAACATCATTCCAAAACAATCAATAGTCGCATTCGGGTCACTGATAAGTCGCTATTTCTATTTTTTGGATGCTCCAGCGTTCAATTCCCACATGTATGTGCAGCATATACAACATAAGACCATATCATCCACCCGACCGTTCGGTGTAAGGACACCAGAGTCCTATAAGTCCAACTAAGGCTTTTTAGAGCAGCGGTATACTTTTCGAAGGCTATAAAATCAGAGGAAAAAAGAATAGTACAAAAGCGATATTTTCCTTTTTTGATTTCATCACATACATAAATAGGGCTTCCTGGTACAATTATTAGTTTTTTGCATTAGCAAACTGCAGGACACCATACAGAAGCAATTTTTTTTTAAAAATGGGATCATGTAATTTTGCCAAGAAAGTCTTTTAAGATTGCTGTTAGGATATTTTTGTCCATTGATAACGAATTGCTTTTTGATAACGCGTTATCAACCGGCAGGCTTTTTGATGACGATAAAATCATTATCTATAGCTTTTGTGCTGCCCTAGATAGAAAATGGTGAAGGAAGTAGTATTATTGGTCTGCATGATTTTATTTGTCGTACCCAACTTCTTGAACGAAAAAGCTTTCAAATTTCAGTTGAATTGTTGATACAGAACGAGAAAATGACAATTATTTTGTCCAAAAAATTCTCCTCACTAACGAGATTGAAAATTCTGAAGTGTTTGAACCTTTAGCGAAATTGCATATTTATGTTTTGAGTATTTAACTATTTCACCCGTCGCACGGAAAACGTTTTGATGCATGATATATGAACAACTTGCTAGTCAATACGAGTTGATTGTAGTTCATTGCTAATGCACAATTTAATTAAAAATTGCCATTCATGAAAACTAGGCTTTCTGTCACCTATTCATAATAATATTTATTGTAATTTTTTGAGTTCGTCAGTTTCTCACACTTACAGTTTTGAATTAATGAATTTATAGAATGATTTGTAGCGAATGCAAAATTGATATTAACATCCAATGTATTTTAGTATTAAACAGTGCCTTGTGTTTTAGTGATGCAATTTTGTACTTTATTAAATTATATTTTTGGAAGTCTATACTAAAGCTAATTTAAAAGAAAAGTTCAGGAGATCACTTTTGGACAGTCAACGTGATGACGTTTAAATTGGGAGAGCGAAATTTTCTTTGTCAAAGATGACTACAATAGCGACTGAGCGTAACTCTACGAAAAGAAAGCTTCTCTCAGCTCCATAGAGATACAAAGCATCTAATAGAGGCAGGCAGGCTTCCTTCAACCAGCTCAGTTGTCAACCCACTGCGTTTCTTGAAACTCGTTATTTGACAGCTCTGACAAGCTAGGTCAGCGACTTTCCTTTCTCTGCGTTAAATGGTCTGATGTATTGACTCTAAAAAAATGCAATACATTGCGTTTTACGATGGTTAGACCGTGGAGTTACTTTTGCTAGACTCTTGGATTTTTGCTATGAAATGCATTTATTTTGTATCGGTTATTTCGTCCCTTTGAAATAATGGCAAAAGTGGGGGAATGTGGAGCAAAAAAAAAAGTGAAGATAACATACCTGTTTCAAAATGAACGAATTGGAATTGTATTCTAAAATGTATTGTACATAACGATGGAATAATGTATTTTGTAGTACTACTTACGTTGAAAATATATTTTTCATTTCTGTACATAATTATGGAATAATGTATTTTGTAGTACTACTTGCGTTGAAAATATATTTTTCATTTCTGGCGTTTATTTTGCTCCTTCAAAAAAGGTGGAAACTTTTCACCTCAAGAAACCATGGGGCAAAGTGAAAAATGCAATATTTTTGGAATGAAACAATTTCTTTTTGTGGAGTTAAGAGTAACTTTCATCAAATGAATGTGCAATAGGGCGAGTCGAAAAAATCGACTTTTTTATTTCGAAATCGCATTACCTCTCAAAAGTTGTGGTTTAGTATCCACAACTTGGGAAAAATAAGAAAAAAATTCTAAGTTGACGTCTTCGGTTCGCGCATGAGGCTCAAAGTTGGAAAAAATATGTTAAAAATGGAAATTTTCAAAAGGAAAAAAGAAAAAAAAATTGTAATTTTTTATAATGCAACTGTCATAAGCTGTAAATATTTTGTGCATTTTTAATCTAAGAAAATATTTTATAGCTTTTACATACCATCATTAGTTTGCAGATCAGCCTTAAATTGGGCTAAAATCGCCTACAATGTCAAATTTCGAAAATATCGATTTTTTTTATTTCGAAATCGCATTACCTCTCAAAAGTTGTGGTTTGGTATCCAAAATTTGGGAAAAATAAATAAAAAATCTAAGTTGACTACTTCGGTTCGCGCATGAGTTGGAAAATATATGCTAAAAATGGAAATTTTCAAAAAATAATTTGAAAAAAAAGTAATTTTTTTCTATCGAAACTGCTTTAAATTGTTAGTAGGTAACATAAGTTGAACACAAAAAATTATATATGACTATTAGAAGATACATTCTGTTTGTGCATAAGGCTCAAGATATGAAAAAAAATGCCAAAAACTGAACCAGAACGCACTACGTCGGCGCTGTGCCGGTATATTTTTGTTCTACAGCCGACTTTTCAAGACATTACACATATTCTAGGAGACAGTTCAAAGTCCCTGCAGTCTGCACTCCCTTTGGTTGTCACTTAGTCAGCTAGACCCGCCAAACAAACAGCATCTTTAATTAGCAACTGAAAGTGAATCAAAAAGTGCAGCGTGTTTAGCTTTGGGTGAGTTTTTTTGTAACTTTATAGCATATTTTTATGCTCAAGTTTTGTTATACTGTTCTCCGTTCTCCGAATAATAAATAATGGAACCCCGGAAAACTTCTAAACGTTTAATTATTTGACCGTTTTTTGGTGCACCGAAAGGGTTAAGTCAAAGTGTTTTACCCACATGTGCAGATGTGTTGTTAACTTGTTTTGAAGAAAAATCGTAATCTGTAAAAGGCGAACCTTTTTCATGGATTTCAGATTGCATATCTGCTTAAATAGCAGAAATTTACTGCAAAGCTTCTATACCAATGTACAGTGGTAATACCAATGTGCGTTCTATACCAATGTACAGATGTATAGTGTACATCTACAAGAGATTGGCTTTTTAGCACAAGAACACGAAAAATTCATTGCACATCTGAAAGAAGCAACGTCAAAAAGTTTAGACTTCGCTTAATTAACAAAATGATTGAGTTTTGTCTTGAAGTTCAATTTATCTTTATCACGACTAAATGACTTTCTCAAAGTGTAGTATTATGGTAATCCTTTATCAATTTTACAATACGTACATGACTGACCGTTGGTATAGAAGCTTTGCAGTAAATTTCTTCTATGAGCTATGCAATCTGAAATCCTTGAAAAAGGTTCGCCTTTTACAGATTGCGATTTTTCTTCAAAGCAAGCTAACAACACATGTGCACATGTGGTTAAAACACTTTGACTTAACCCTTTCGGTACACCAAAAAACGGACAAATAATTAAACGTTTAGAAGTTTTCCGGGGTTCCATTATTTATTATTCGGAGAACGGAGAACAGTATAACAAAACTTGAGCATAAAAATATGCTATAAAGTTACAAAAAAAAAACTCACCCAAAGCTAAACACGCTGCACTTTTTGATTAACTTTCAGTTGCTAATTAAAGATGCTGTTTGTTTGGCGGGTCTAGCTGACTAAGTGACAACCAAAGGGAGTGCAGACTGCAGGGACTTTGAACTGTCTCCTAGAATATGTGTAATGTCTAGAAAAGTCGGCTGTAGAACAAAAATATACCGGCACAGCGCCGACATAGTGCGTTCTGGTTCAGTTTTTGGCATGTTTTTTCATATCTTGAGCCTTATGCACAAACAGAATGTATCTTCTAATAGTCATATATAATTTTTTGGGTTCAACTTATGTTATCTACTAACAATTTAAAGCAGTTTCGATAGAAAAAAATTACTTTTTTTTTCAAATTATTTTTTGAAAATTTCCATTTTTAGCATATATTTTCCAACTCATGCGCGAACCGAAGTAGTCAACTTAGATTTTTTATTTATTTTTTCCAAATTTTGGATACCAAACCACAACTTTTGAGAGGTAATGCGATTTCGAAATAAAAAAAAAATCGATATTTTCGAAATTTGACATTGTAGGCGATTTTAGCCCAATTTAAGGCTGATCTGCAAACTAATGATGGTATGTAAAAGCTATAAAATATTTTCATAGATTAAAAATGCACAAAATATTTACAGCTTATGACAGTTGCATTATAAAAAATTACAATTTTTTTTTTCTTTTTTCCTTTTAAAAATTTCCATTTTTAACATATTTTTTCCAACTTTGAGCCTCATGCGCGAACCGAAGACGTCAACTTAGAATTTTTTTCTTATTTTTCCCAAGTTGTGGATACTAAACCACAACTTTTGAGAGGTAATGCGATTTCGAAATAAAAAAAATCGATTTTTTTGACTCACCCTAATGTGCAAATAAACGAATGAATTAATTAATAATGAGAAACAAACGAATAAATACACTGGCGGAAAAAAAATCCCAACACCAAGAAAAAATTGCCGTAGAGTAATGAAATGTGGATAATGCAATTGTCTAGTTAACATGTTTAATTGATTAAATGTACAAGATCACTGGCTAATTTAAGCTCAAGAAAATGCTGTGCGAATGTGAAATTATGTTAATTTAATAGAGGGTGTAACCTCCAGAATTTTGAAGGCAAGCCTGCAAGCGTGCATGCATTATGTCATACTGGTGCCGAATATCACTTTGTGGTATGGAGTTTCATGCTTGTTGCACTTGCTGTGTCAATACTAGGACCATCATTGCTGACTGTGGATGATGCTCGAGGTGCCACCCCATGATATCCTATACGTTATCAATTGGAGACATACCTGGTGATTTTGCAGGTCATGGTAATATGTCAGCACTCTGTAGAGCACATTTTGTTACAGCTGCGATGTGAGGGCGAGCGTTATCCGGTTTGAAAATGCCCCCTTGAATGCTACTCATGAAGGGCTGTACTACGGGTTAAATTAACAGACTGACGACAAATCTTTAGTCAGTGAGTTTAGGATAACCACAAGAATGCCCCTGCTGTCGTAGGAAATTGCTCCAGAGACCATAACTCCAGGTGTGAGTCCCGTGTGTGTAGGCCGTAGACCGCTTGGATGCAGGCGGTCCCCTGGCCTCCTTCTGACCAATATACAGCCACCACTGGCACTAATTCAGAATCTGTTTTCAACGAAAAATTACAACAGATCTCCACTCCGACCTCCAGGGAGCTCTGTCGTGGCACCACTACCGTCGGAAAAGGCAATGGTTTGCAGTCAATGGAATACCGGCTACAGGCTGCCTGGCTCGGAGCTGTCCTTGAAGTAAACAGTTTCTTACCGTTCCTTGGGTCACGACGGTACCAACTGCAGCTCGAATGTCAGCCGCAGATGCAGTACGATGCGCCACAGCCGTACGCAAGATTCGGCGATCTTCCTTCTCAGTCGTGCCACGTGGCAGCTCGGAACTCGATCTTCTTGAGGTAGTACCATTCCTTGCCCATAGCTTCCAATAATCATGCATGGTGGAAACATTCCCACCCAAGTTTTTCTGCAATATCGTGAAATGAAAATCCACCTTCTCGTAGCCAATTTGTACGACCTCGTTTAAACTCGGTGAGCTGTTGATAATGGCTTCTTCGTCTTCTTAAAAGGTATTCCGGGCTAACATGAACGCAATTCGTCCAATTTCACGGAAAAATAATACACATGAGATTCACAACACGCTTTTAAAACAAGCCTTATTTGCATGTTCTGAGTGACGCCAGCTGCGCCACACTTATGCACGGAACACGAAATTTCAATCGATGTCATCTTTCAGTTGTATAAACACGCCTACCAAATTTCGTTTATCTAACACAAGTCTTTCTTGGTGTTGGGATTTTTTTTTCCGCCAGTGTAAATGCATTAATAAATGTATGAGAAAAAAAAAATGAGTGAATAAAGCAAGAATAAATAAGAAAATAAGGGAATAAATGAGTAAATAAGTGAATTAATAAGAACAAGAAAACAAATGAATTAATAAATGAAGAAATCGTGCACAGGGTGGTAACGGTGGCAGGCAACCGCGTCGAATAACATCCAAAATGTGTTCCATCGATGAAAGTTCCGACGAAGCCGCTGACCAGAAAAGAATCCGTAAACCTAGTAAAGCTTATTTGCTTTTGCAAGCCATGTACGTACAGGAGCTACCTTGCTGGTAAAGGATACAAGGAACTCCTTGAACGTAAGGGAGTCTCATCGACCGCAGTATATCGTTCGCCCTTAAGAGAATTCCTCTATCTCGGTTTAAAAAAAAGGGGGTAATTTCTTATTTGAATACATGCCTGCCAGGAGAAAATTTTACCTTTTGTACCCCTGCCCTTCAAAAAAGAAAATAAATTTGGTGGCTCTCGTGATACACAAAAATTCGTTTCAAATCTTACAGTTATTTGCGTTTTCTTCAGATGAGTCCCAGGCCTTACTTTTTGATAGGGGAAAAAATTTTATTTGCTAAATGAAACCTCATATATTACCGAATCATGAAATTTGAGCATTTACTTGTAGACACCCGCATCTAACGAGAAGAGAAATGAAAGCATAACTCAGGCCTGTCCTTCAGGGTGGGCAGGGGAGTCAATTGCCCCCCCCCCCCCCCACCGACTTTGGGAAATCAATGTATTGGCATATAAGTGGGCCTGGTTTTTGCCACTTTTTGGTGAATTTTGCATTGTGTATTTACCCTTTGCCCCCCTCACTGGAAAATTTCGAAATGACGTCCCTGGCATAAATATGAAAACTATTTTAAGTATTTAGTTTTTTGAACTAAAAGCAGTGAAAATTTTGTTTCTTGTTGATTCCGAATTATCCGAGCAGTCCGGCAAAACTAACAGAATATTTTTTTGGAAAAAAACGGTGACCGATTCTGACCTCTCATCAGGGTGCTTTTATTTTCTTACATCGCATGGTCTTCCTTGAATAAAAAAAATCTGTTTTAATACGAAATATGCATTTGGTAAATGCTGACAGTTAAAATTGATCTATATTATTCACAGTTTTATTAACAACCAAAAATATTATACAACTAATAATGAAAAGAAACACGCCTTATAATTTAATCCAGAAGAGCAGGCTCTTCTATTAGCTCCCATTCCAGAACCGAAAGAATTCCAATTTCAGAAAAGAAAAGTAATTTTGTAAGAGCCTGCAGAACTGCCATCACCGTTCAGCTATCACGTAACTTCAACCGTACCTGTAAAAATACTTTCGCCTTGAAAACATAGAGAACATAACATCCTAAGCACGTTATACAGTCACGAAACACTAAAAAAAATCTTTCAACGGAATGTCGAAAAGAAACATAAATACAAAAGATTTTATCTACTCAAGAAACCAATAAGAAGCAAGAATCTAATGGTAATAAATTCCCTCTCCACTCTTCTGTTATTTTGATGCTATCGAGGGATTTGAAAACATATCCGTTTTTATAGGACAATTTATTTGACAAATTGGGATAATATACACTCTGAATGATGCAATAAATTTATTTAACGCATTACTTAGGCGCTATATTTGGCATTAAGTAAGTTGCTCTCTGAAACGTATAGCTTTTTTTAAACTGTTCAACAACGGTAATTTCATTACGTTAAATCAAAGTTAATCAGCTAATGTAAATCATAGAAAACAGGAAAATAATACCTTTTTTTTTTTTTTTTTTGAGTTCCGAAGAGTAAAAACTAAATGCGGCGTTTGAAATAAAGTAAGAATAATGTATGTAGGTCCGTGATTTAGGGGATGAAAAGGTGCTAAATCTAGATTTTAGAAATGTAGTGTAGTTATGCATTTGGTGTGTGTTTCTCTTTCAAATCAAGAACAATGGTGAAATAACGAGCGGTTGATCAGTTCTAGACTAGACCGTGAAAATGAATTTTCGCAATATAAGACTATTTATAAATCGGACATATTCCTAGCTATTAGTTACAACTGAAATGTGCGACATTTTAAATGCAATTTTAACGTAATTAGAGTATTCTAGACATTAAAAACCAACTTTTAGTAACTTACAAATGTATTATCCAATATGTTTACGTAAGAGTATGTAAAATTAAGTAACATTAGACAATATAAATATCACATTGGCTATTACTGTACAATTACAGTTGAAAGCTCTAATCCTCTTCATTGTTTATAGCGAGATTTGCATTCATACAAAGAATCTATACACCCTTCAGAGCTCTTGTTACCTTACTTTTTAAGACCCAGTAGTAATTTTAACTGATTTATCTAAAAAAGCTTCATTGGGATCTAAGCCTATGTTGATATTGCCGACGTTTCTTTTGATGCGTAAAGACTTTGCTGCCTATCCTACCATGATCACAGTCAAATGAATCGTCAGCTTGGATTTTCTAATCCTGATTTGATCACTTAGTATTTAATTTTACTCAACTTCTTACTAAATATAACATTCACTGGAAATAAGTCAACTCAAGAAGTTAAATAGAAACTTAATAAAATCTTAATGTTTGACAAATATATTTTTTAATGTTGATTATATATTTGATAGAAAAAAACATGTTAGGAAATTTTCATGTGCATTCATCTTGTTTACAGTCTTTTTAAAAAATTCTTGGTGTTTGCATATTCCAGAGAGCTAATATTAATGCTCAGTAATACACTTGATTAAATGAATAAATAAATATAAGAAAAATAAAGTTTAAAAGAAAAACAAAACAAACAGTAAAATAGCATTTCAAAAAGAAAAAACGATGATAAGTTCAACAGAATACAATAAATGATGCATGGAATGAAACGCTAAGACATATAAGAATCGAAATTCGAAAATTGGAGGTAATCAGTACAAATGCTTTTCTCTGTTTTTAGACAAGATACAGTACTATGTCCGTGTTGTTGTATAGCATGATTTAGAAAAACAATTTATTAAACGCGTACCAAAAATTTAAGTTAAAACTTCTTTTCTGAAAATGCCCACTTTGATTATCACTACCTCATTTTTTAAAATTATTTTTCAATATTAATTTATTAAGAGAAAGAATCTGCGAAACTGTCATGCCTAGCATTATGAGGTGATTCATGATAACTCAGATTTTTTCCGAAAATTTACCAAATGTTTTTTATCTTATTGAAAGCCCAAATCCAGAATGTTTTGTTCTAAAGTTGAGCAGTTTAATTTTAATGGATCCCTAAAGGTGAAGGTGCGTCATCAAAAATTAAGCGGATTTTCAAGACATGGAAGTTGCTGTGAGCCAAAAATCTTACCAGGAAATGTTGAACTCCAATTTCATTTTTGTATATGGAATACAGAAGGTTCAAACTTTACAAAATGAATGTTGAATTTGTGGTAAGTTGTTGCCGTAATGTCAGTGAAGGCCCTCTAAACAAGGCATTTTTGACGTTTTTCAGCATTTTTGCGGTCCAAAAACAGCTTGTACATTTCAGTTGCCACGGCAAAAGTAGTGTCGTTTGAAATGCCAGTGTAAGCACTTTAAAATAATGTATAAACAACCGTGGAAAGTTCAACGTGCTTTTAGTTTCGTAAAGCCAAAATATGAAAAATGTCATATTTTACCGATATTCAAACGGTCATAGCTTCTTCTGCCAATAACATATTGAAAATTTTTTTACCAATGTCAAAATGTCATGTTTACCATACTCTATTCTTTGTCTTTACAGAACAGTTGAGTCCTTTGAGGCGAAATGCTTAAAAATTTTCTACAAAAAATGCACAGGCAAAAATACATTTTTTGTAAAAACATTTTTAGCATTTCGCCTCAAAGGACTCAACTGTTCTGTTAAGACAAAGAATAAAGTTAAGACAAGGAAACAATCTAAGACGTCATGAACCACAGGCGTGACACTCTCTCAGATTCTTGCTCTTAAGAATACCTAAAACACAATAATTCTTAATTACTCACTAGTAATTAAGTATCTCTTTAAAATATTGCTTTATCGAAATCCTTTAAATAAAAATAACTTTAAGTGATGTAATTAATGTTGAATTGCTTACGTAATATTTTCTTAAAAATTCGCAACATTTTTTGTTTTTTTAAGCTAAAAAAATTTAGAATCCCAACAACTGCATAGTAAAAATCTAAAAAAGAAAAGAAATGCATTTCGGAACAATAGAGCATAGTATTGGTCTATTATGCCTCGATTATTATTTTCTTAACACAAAGGCAACACTATTAACTAAATCGCTGTCATTATGAATTCATTCTTTAATATAATCTTCCTGAAACAGTACGAAATTTTTAACATCTTCTTTTCAACGTATCCCATTCACGATACAAACAAAAGCTATTGTTTTTCTTTTGTTGCTTTAAAACATGCCCCGTTTAAATTCTTCTTCCATTTATATTTAAAATAGATGCGTATGATTCCAAAACGTATGCTAATGAAAAAGAAAAACGAAAAAGCTTAAAAAATATTTCTTAAACAATTTATCTCTATTTATGGAAACAAAGGAAATGTGTTTTTGAAAATCGTCAAAATAAAAGAAACTCACGTACATTTGCCATTGAACTTAAGACCATAACTGAAGAAAAGAAAGCATTCAGAGCAGATGGTTATAGTTTGAGGATTTTTTATTTTTTGTGTTGGTTAATAGAGTTTACAAAAGCTGCATTTTGAGAATTCACATTTAATATTTCTCATGGAACACATTTTTTTTGCTATAAATGTACAAGCTTATTTTTCATTTTTTTCTCTTTTTTTCTTATGTTTTTTGTGCTACCTAAGTTGTTTTAAACCAATGCTAATAAAAAAAATATTACTAAAAAAAAATTGGCAAAAACAACAACAACAAATATCAAGAAATAGGAGTTTGTACTATGTTGTAAATGATATAAAAGCATTTAAATGCGTAATGGATAACTACAGCGTAAAAAATAATTATTTTTTATTTCTACAATTTTAAAGAGCAATAAAATTATCTTAAGATTTGTATTCGGTAAGCAATTATTAAATAATGTATTTAATCGTTTCTTAGGAAATGTAATGTTTTGAAGAATTGATAAAACGATATTAAAAGATAACCAGAACCTACGCAGCAAAAAAAAAAAAAAATGAAAGAAATAAAGAAAGATAAATACATGTTTCATACAAGTTAAAAAAAACTATGTTATTAAATATATTTGAATATTTTAACAATGCTTTAAAATATTATTATCCTTTATTTCAACTATTTTATGTTTCTTTTATTAATCTATAAAATTATTTTAAGGGTGGAAAATATAAAACATATCAAAAGTTCACGCCTTTAAAATATTTAATACGAAAACTGAAACATAATTCCTTCGATTTTTATAGTATGTGATACTTTATGCCTCAAAAGAAACTTTACAAACTTTCTTTTATAACAAATAAAACAGGATCTGAGAGTATTTTTACTATTTGGTTTCCCGACAGAACTCTTCTGCGTTCATCCAATTTTCTTCCAACAATTGTTTGAAACTACTAAATCTCTTAGAAAGAAGATTACACGGAATAATTTAGAGAAAAAGCGACACGAGTATGTCGTAAATTTAAAGAAATTACCTCAATTGTTCTGTGGTGTATTGAATTGGCATAGCCTAATGCACTGACTAGACTCCACACTGGGATTTTTCTATTTTCTTTAGATATCAATGAGCGGGTATTACAATGTCTTTCCACGCGTTTTACCGATGCAACATCTTACAAATTGGAAGAGTAATAAATTGCCCCTTGGTGAATTGAAGATTGTACTTTTTTTGTGTCGGTAAAAATGTATCAGAAGCTGTAAAAATATTTATTAACAGCGTGGGATTAAATTGTTTGATGTTTTGCTTCTTAAGCAGAAAATAGTAATAAAGGGATGGAATGAGATGATTATATTTACGAGCTTTAGTTTTAAAAGAACTCAATAAGGCGATACAATTTCGCTGGAAATGAATTTTATAGTTTTCTGTTGCGTTTATAACTGTAGAAAAATGATCTTGTCCTTTTTTATTAATACAGGGTGGCGCAGAAGTCACTTTACATTTCGAAAATTAAATAACTTTTTCTTAAATGACTGTGTTTTTTTTTTTAATTATTTTTTATTACTTAACTATAATTTTATTGTGAACTTTTCCATGCCAAAAATTTCCAGGGATTATGTTTTTTAATTCTGAAAAGAGAAAAAGAAATATATTAATAGAAAAAAAGTTATTTAATTTTCAAAATGTGGAGTAACTTCTGGGCCACCTTGTGTAATAAATTGCTTTATAAGTTGGATTGCTGTTTTATGAGTAAAATTATCGTATTTCGTAAGTTATAATGCTTAAGACACAACATTAGTCATAACATTCAAATATGAAGGGAACCATGTTTGATGATTGTTACTTGTTATTTATATGTCGCTATGAAAAGAATCTTGAAAAAAGAAAGCTGGTAAAATGAATAAATATATTCAAATTCAATCGGTTAGTTTAAGGTTATTTCTATTCCAACAAAATGTAAATGTGAAAATAGAACCAAGTTTGGTTAAAATGAAGTTCGAGGTAGTCACTGTCACTGACAAAAGATTTCAGATCTAACGGAAACCAAGTTCCGTAGCAGTTCATCATAGCTGTTGGATTATACAATATTCTTCAATTTCTTTACAAATCATTTTTTTACCTTCTTTGATTTCGAATTTCAAACTTGCGAAGAGTTTTACCTGTCAATAAACTATATTCAAAACTGTTGACTTCACCAATTATAAAGTAATTTGTCAAGTTCTTAATTTCTTTATATCTTTAGTTAGCAAACAAATGTAATTTTGTTTTCTCGCTGGGTTCTACTTAGGAGCTAAATAATTTTTAAAAATATAATAACATTTATGAAAGTTAAGAGTTTATGTCTTCTATATTTCGTAACATTTTTTTTCTTTGGAAATAGGTATTTCTTTCTTTGACTGCAGTATAATATCAGGTATATTTGTTCAGTAAATCAAGCACATTAAGCCACAGACAACACAGTTTAACTAACAGTAAACTTTAGAATATGTAATAGTTTTGATAATACAATCAACTGTATTTTTTGCTTTTTAACTTTACACCAAAATACGTTGGTTAAAAATAATAATAATAATAATAATAATAATTAAAAAAACAGTAATTAACCAAACAATATTTGACGTTTACATTCCACTGCCTTCTCGAAATTAAAAAAAAAAAAAAAAGAAAAGAAAAAAACAAATAAAAAAATCCAATTTTTAGTGGAGGCCGGAAGAGAGCCGTGTACCGGATCCTTCAACCTCGGAAACAGAAATAGTAACTACACCTCATATTCAAAATATTAGAATAATTGAGAAAAAGTGATAAGAAAGAAATAATTTTCCATTAACTTATTTTTTATACTAAGTAATTGCATTTAAATTGCTTATAAATAAAATCTGGAATGCTTTTATAATATTTTAACGTAAACAATATGTAAAATAACAATAAATTAAATATTTCAATAGACTTATGAAAAAATCAAATATTAGAATAAAATTTACATTGGTTCAAAATATTAGAATATTTTATTTTATGCAAAATATTACTGTATGAATGTGAAGTAAATGGCAGTTAATATTTTCTAGCATCCTCTTTAGCTTTAACAGCAGCATTCAATCGATCTGGCATACTACAAATAAGTTGCTTACAAACATTTCGATCAATATTAGCCCAAAACTACTTCATACAGGGCCACGAACTCAGTTTTATTTGAAGTAGGATTTTCTGGAGTTTTTTCTTCATTATATGCCGCAAGTTTTTGATGGGATAAATGTCTGGTGAGTTTGGTGGCCAAGGAAGTACTTAATACCCTGACTGAATCGATTCTTAGTCAACATTGATGTATGAGGTGACGCTAAATCTTGATGAAAGATGAAATCATCTTCAAACAAGTCTTCTAACGAAGGAATCATGTAATATTCCAATATGTCTTGACGTATCTGAGAGTTAATCTTTCCGTAGGCGATGCAGCCCTTTCCAGGCCCTTTTGCGCTCATGCAACCCCAAGCCATCATACTAGCAGCAAATTTCATTCGAGCATTTAAGACATCTTACACAGACAAGAAGGTTTATCAAGCGCTTCTTGCTGCATTTTCCAAACTCGAATACCTTGATGACCATATAAAACACAAAGCATTCTTTCATCACTTGAATAATATTTTTTTTAATCGTCTTCGTTCTATAAACGTCTTGATTTACACCAATTCAATCTTGTACGTTTACAGTCATGAGATGTTTTGTTTTTGGTACAAGCGATTCAAACTTAAATTTATAAAGACGTCTTAATGTTGTCAACATATAAACTTCAATCCTTTCATCTTTCCATTTTAATTGCAAGAATCTCACTCTTTTGAAACGGTTTTTCTTAACAATACGTTTCAGTTTCTTCTCATCTCTAGCGGATGTTTTTGGTTTTCAAACTCAATTTTGGCGATTATTTTGAAAATTTCCTTTTTTCAAATATTGTGTTAGTATGTTGCTAACGCTTGATTGCAAAAAACATAAATAATTTGCAATATCACATTGATTTTTACCGTGCTGGTATAAATCCACTACACGAAATTTAATCGATTCTGGAAGATCCCTCACGCGACCCAGTTCAAGACAAAAATCAAGCAAACTGCAAAGAAATCTCTAATTTTAAATAAAACCGTCTGCATTCTATCAATTATGCCACCCGTTATGAATTGGTGATGATGAAATAAGAATTAATGTGAAATATTCTAATATTTTGACATTTCAAAATAATTTTTTTTCTACTCATTCTCTTGAAATATGTTAATTTCATGATATTAAATAAGTTTAATCAACATTAAGTCTCAAATAAAATCGTCAATTTGTATATTTGCATTGAAAGACATTGCCTTACTGAATGATATTTTCAACTTGTAAAAAAAAAAAATCATTATTCTAATATTTTGAATATGAGGTGTAGTTGTAGCCAGTCTCAATCTAATATGTATAATGGTGGACTATGGCTTTCTCACCTAAACCGCTGCAACAATTCCTGCATTTCTGAAGCAGTATGGGAACTGGCATTGTCATTCAAAAAATGATATCTCACGCATCATGCCATGCCGTTTGTGGACACATTCTTTGCATATAAAAGTCAAATTATGGCTCACACCAGACCAATCCCTAAGCGTCTTGTCATGAGAATTGTCCTGAACCGTCTGGGAATGTTTATTAACTAAACGCACAACAGCTACATGACAAATAAAGCCACCTGTCTTTATTCTGGTGAGCCGAAAATTCTCCTCAATATGTAGTTTTTAAATGCTGCTGTTTATAAGCATTTTGTTTCTGATCTTCCTTCATGTTTTCCAAAAAACGGGGGGGGGGGGAGATTCAAACAGATAAAGAATAAATAGAAATCAATAATCAAATTTTTACTATATATGGATACGGTGTTCTTTTTTTTTCCTTTGTCAACACAAAGCAGAGTTGGTTTTCTACCATTCATATACAATTTATTTTCTTCTGGAGTATTATGTCTCTAAAGAATGTTTAAGCTTCCAAAGAGTAAATATATTTTGCAATAGCTATCAAAAAACGCTGATCTTTTTCATTTTCTTAAAAATATATATATTCTTATTCTATAACATATTTCGTTCTGTCCACTCACGTTTAAAAAACAAATCAGTTTTTTATTGACTGTGAATCTGACAGCAAACCTTTTTACTGCACCGTAAAAACGGCATCATTTTAAGAACTCGTTTTTCTGACATTTACAGAACAAAGATAAAAATATATTTTACATAAAATTTTCTATTTTTTAAGAATGAATATATATATTTTCTAATGGTATTTCTTCACTCTTGCTTTCTAAATCAATTGTTAAAAGAAGCGTGTTCGCCTTAGGCTAGATAAAAATAAATGTATTTTACATAGATGTTATTTCATAAGTTGAGGATTCAATCAAGTTGTAAAACTCTTTTAGTAAATAAACAAGGTAAAAGTTTTCAGCTTAAAATAAGTTATTCACTGTTATAATAAGCATGAAATATGTTAATCACTACTGTGCTTGCTTTTTTGTTTGTTTTAAATCAGGCTGCGTTTGGCTCTAAGCCATTCGCAGACCTAGTGAATTCCCCGAGACTGGCACCCGTTCTTTCATATGGCACCACTATCGGCGGAATGCCATTGCCACGAGAATTTTGACACCCAATTTCCCCACAAGACAGAGTGACCTAGGCGGCATTCGATGCGAAACTGTACTAGGAATATAATTTTGCCAAGAGATAATCCATGCCAAACGAGTACTCGTGGGATTTTTTACATGTCGCATTATCATACGACATGGACGCTGTCGATTTCCTGCATCTTAAAAATCCACCGTCTGGAACTAGGATCTATGCTCACTTTTAAAAAATCGCGTAAAAAATCTGATGTGATCCTACTTATACTGTTTTAACGCTCCTGTTTTTAGCTATTTAGTCCTTTTTGCACACCTCCCATATGCAAAATACAGTGGATCTCCGGTACTCGACAAGCAGATAGCCCGAATGCTTCGGTAAGACGACATTTATGTTCTCAATGCTTGATCCAATGTTATTTCTATTGGGTAAAAATCTTTCTAACTCGACACACATTTCTAAGAACATATAGGGTAAGTGCTTCAGTAGTCGGCCAACCACCAGTAGTCGGCCACAATGATATAAAACTCCTCATATATAGTACATTTTTAATTCAAAATCAGATATGGCGCATTCACACATTCATGTACCTATCCTCAATCATCAACCAGTGGCAGTTAACTTTCGGGTACTTTTTTTGAATTAGTAATGAGTCATTTCATTTTGAATGGTGTGCCCGTCATCCAAGATTGCGATTCTGCTTATTTTTCAGCTAAGATGATTCTGTGGCCGACTACTGGAGCATTTACTAGTGTTGACAACAGCTTGGATTTTAACATATTTTTTTTTTTTTTTTTTTTTAATTTCTGAAACAAGTAAGTGATTCACTATCAGAAAGGTTCGTTCTAAAGTTTTACCTCGTTTTTGTTGCTGTATTAATATCTGAGAGTTCTAGGTTAGCCAAGATTAACAAAAGATCTCTTAAATGGCCGACTACTGGAGCACTTACCCTATAAGTCTGCATCTGATTACTATTTTAATCTACTTTTCGAAACCGATATTCTTTCTCATTTGTCACTTTTTGGAAATTTTGCTGTTTCTAAAGCAGTTATTTGGTTTTTTTCGTGAAATAATCTTTTTTAGAAATTTTACCCTTGTACTAGATTAGTCAATCGTGCTGTTGGTGCAGTTCCAGTGACAGTAAAGGTTTGGAGAAATGTACTCAAAGCAGGCCCTCAAAGGAACAAGGCAGCTCGACACCTGTTTTTTAACCAAAAACGAGCTCGGGTTTTAACAATAATTGACCTGGTTAACAAGTAGCTCTTCTTCTCATTATTATTTATTTTTTATTATGTATTTATCCCTAATAAGGAATTTAAAATTGTTCTTTTTTTAATATCTATTTTTCAACAAAAAAAAGTAAGAAAGGGAAAATCATTTTCCCGAAGTAATTTTTGCCACATAAACTTTACAACGAAAGTGGCAAGCGCAAGTAAATATTCGATACAGAAATTCTTTAAGAGTTGAAATTAAGGGAACCTCGGGAATTTGACACCCGTTTTTAAAACAAAATATTTTCGTGATCCCTTGGAGTCTCAAATTGTCGAAATTTCGCTGTTTATCAACCATTTAATGTTTTTTTAATTACTTTTCTTTTTCGTTTTTCCAGAAGGTGAGCGTACATGTTTATTACAAAACCTTGTATGTGTTGAATACAGTTTTCTTATCAGAAAAAACATCGCCATACCGAAAGAAATCCATATTTTTAAAACGATGATTGGGAACTTGCGTTTGGAATTGCTATCTAGAATGATAAAACTGCTTAACGACGGAGAGCTTTACGGCTGATAGTTAAACGATAAAAAATAAATTGATCCATAGATCAATAGTGATTTTAGATCTACTATGACCATTTTCTTTACTGTGGATTGTTTTAGACAAAATATTAACAAATGCTACAACCAATCACATGAAAATCTTTTTCTCAGATTAGAAAATAAAAATTGCACCTTGCCTTGGATGACATAGATTTTTTGGCAAACGTATTTGTCTCGAATTCACATGGTGGAAAATTTAAATTTTTTCTCAAGTTAAAAAAAAAATAAGGAGAGTAAGAAGATAAATATTAAATTATCAAATTGTCTGGCTTAAAATTACACAAATTATTATGCAATGGAGAATAAATTCAGACAATTATTTGACTAGAACTTACGATCAACGCATTGATAATAACGGCCAATCATTGTGAGCACGTTTTGCAGAATCAGGATAAAATTACAATTAAACTGTACGCTCTCTCAAGTATAACCAGTCACAATGGTTCAAAACATGATATACTCATGAAACGTATAAAACCTTTACTAGTAAATTTTAACAGCAAACTGGTTATTGATACCTTTTACAAGAAAATTTGGGTTATATCACCTCAAGTTTTAGGATCTTTCAACGATTCAAAATCAAACCCCACATTTGAATTGATATAATCAGCTGCTCTTTTTAGTTCATTCTTTATCTATGCCTCAGTAGTATGAATTGAACACATACAAGCAATAATTTGGCATTACAGTGCAAAATAACTAGTACAGATTGGGAACACGTTCAGAACACTTTTAGTTCAAAAATAGTATTTCCCTTGCCTGAATGTTCACTACAATGTGCTCCAAATGTTACAAGTTAAGTGCATTAAAATTTTCGCCAAATGTGCTCTGCTCAGGATATTTGTTAAATTTGAACTTAGGGACACACTTAAAAACAAATTGGGGACATATTTTAGAAGAAATTAGAAACACATTTCAGCGCACTAGTGAAATCAGTCTTTTTTTCTGACAAACATAATGTCAAGAGCTTTCTTTAAACAGTGAATATAATCTCTCAATGTAATACAATTAGAAATTTTGTTTCAATGAATATTTTTCTGTTTTTGTCACAAACGCCGACTATAAGGATGGATTTCCCTGGTCTTAGGCCGTCCATACACAAAAACACAATTCCTGGAGGCAAATGAACAGCTGCCCCCTACTCTCTAAATTAGTGTAAAAATTACCAGCAAAACACTGCTGTTATAAACAATGAATGTCCCATACTTTTAGGGGTGTCAAAATAATCAAATAGAAAGAGTTGCATTGATTAAAACTTTTACATTGATTAAAAACAAAAAAGAAAAAGAAAAAAAACAATTACCGAAATACGTTAAATGTTTTAAATTTTATATATTTGTAACTTATCTCTAAAGCTAAGCTGATTAATTAAAATTTTCTCCGAGCTATGCACTGATCAGAATATTTGTTATACTTATTTTTTTTGTAACGCACTTGAGAACAAATTAGAGACAAATTTGAAAAAAAAAAATTAAGAATACATTAAAGCGCATTTGTGAATACATTACTTTCATCTGTGCAGATATAAATTTTACTGTTTTCTTTAACTACCTGACTCTCTTGGTGCCATACCATTAGAAATTTTGTTTCAATGAATCAATAGATATTCGTGTCACGGATGCCAGCTAAAAGGATGCCCACCCCTGTTCGTAGGTCGTCCATTGTCTTGGCAGCAACAAAAACTGCCAGCAAAAACTGCTGTTATAAACAAAGCTCCATACTTATTGTGAAAAGTCTCCAAAAAAGTGTACTACAAAGTGTTTTGAAAAAATGACCATGAGTCAACGTTTAAAAACTGTAATTACAAGCTTTCCCAAAAGTGATGAAAGTGTGATTAACCAAATAAGCATTGTTAAAAATATTCTCGTAATTGTTTTGTATACTTCCAAAGCGTGGCCTTCATATTTTTCTTCAAAAAGTATCCGACTATTTGCAATGCAGGCGTTGACTTAATTAATTTAGTAAAATGGGAGCAAAGCATAGTGGCTAAAGTAACTGGTAGTAGTTTTGCTTAAATCATACGCATGAATTATTTTGTGAATGAAAGTTGACTGAAATTAAAGCTTAGAAATTTCTTTTTTAATCAAATAGAGGACTTACTGTCCTAACTTTTTCAAACATTATTTTTTTTCCTAATTATATTAATTACATGTTTCTGCTAAAATGAGAAGCTTTACAAAAATGCGCAATGCCTCGAAATTACAATCCAATGTGAATGTGTACCGGATTGTATCAATCTAAAGTGTATGTGGCTTACCAATGAGAAAAGGGCTAAAAGAGATCGTTATACACTGAGGATTGAAAATGGGACGCAAGAAATAACTTTTGCTTGCTTTTGTTTACCGTTCCAAAAATTCAATCCATTTCTAATAGTTGATTCTTTAAAAATGCAAATGTATCTATAACATTCCCTAACTTTGGCTAAAAAAGACGGATTGAATAATAAATACCAAACATTTTTCCAGTTTTCCATAAAACAATCAATTCCGGTTCTCACACATTTTTTCTATTCAGTATTAAGTCTGGAACGAAGATTCGTTGTCCTCTAAATGGTCCAAGAGCCCATGAGCGCAAGACTTTAGTCATTAAAAACGCCCTTTTTTTCTGCGTAAGCACACCACATCAGGAAAAAACGGTTCACTATTAGTTGAGCTGAGTTGCACTGGTTTTGGCAGGAAACAGGTTGAAAAGACGCGTGAAATTGCTTGAAATACATAAACATCATATAGCTATTTGATGTCACTTGATCTGGTGGTCCCCACTCAACCATCTCCGATTCAGAGGGCATTTTAGGGAGGTGCAGACGTGCCTTTGAGAAACCAATCTATGCAAATTTCAGCTTTCAAGACACAAATAATGAACCTCTAGACTATCTCAAAAATAAAGAAAAGGATTGAGGAGGGCTCCAAAATGACCGCCAATAGCTGTTTAGCCTAAACGTGACAATTCGTTTCACAAAGCTAATCCGCCATTTTAAAGCAATTTTTTTTAATAAATAGTAGCTCCTCCAAATTTAGGTCGTGGAAACTAACTTGGCATCCTGTATAGAATTAGGTTCAAATCGGAGACGTTAGTGTCCCTTAACATGGAATGACTCAGTTTTCGACGCATCTTTGCTACCTGTTTCCTGCAAAGCCAACTCGACTCAACTGAACTATAGCAAACCGTTTTTCTCTGATATAGTGCGCTTTTGCAGACGAATTTTGGGGCCTTATAAACTGACTTAAGTCTATCGCTTGTGGGCTCTTGCACTAGAAGATACGCTTTGAAGTAGAGCAGTTACGTTTTCCTCTTTGTCCTCGCTTCTTAAAATCTATGCTTTTTCAGAGCAGTCATAAGTTTTAGGGCTTGTTTGATAAAGTCTTGGACTGTAAGTGTAGTTAATGAATGAACATATGTAGGAACATGTATGGGAATTGTAGAAACGTGTATGGGAATTATATAGAAACGTGTATGGGAATTGTAGGAACATGAACATACGTGAGAGCTTTGAAAAGGCATCGATTTCAGGTCATAGAGAACATAAAGGAAAACGCAACATCTCAGCTTCTGAGTCTGTCTTCAGAGGACCACGAAGCATGTTTCCAGATTTTGTATCGCCGTGCAAAAAAAGTGTCAGTGTCGGAGGTTATTATTTTGAGAACTATTACACTATGTTTAGTTTTTGATATTTATTTCGTTGTATAAGCAGTATTTTCAGGAATTTAGTAGACACGTCTTGTACATTTAACATTAGAAATAAATCATTAGGAATACATTTTAAAACTACACTTATTAGTAAATATTCATACTAAAAAAAGATTAAAGATTCTATGCAGAATTTAAACGAAAAATTCGTCGCCGAGTGGACCTATTGTAAGATATTTTAACAAGTTATAAGTAGGGCTTAGTAGCTAACAAAAGAAACAAGGAACCCCTAAAAGCTTTAGAGAAAATTGTAATACACAAACGGAATCAATTACGTCTATTTTGATTAAATTTGCGTAAATCTAAAAAAAAGTTCAGTATATAAAATTCTTTGAACTCTCATACAAATTAATTCCCGGTTTTAATTGTAATAACGTAATAATAATAGCTTGATAGCTAGATTAGCGTTTCTATAATATTTTAAGAAGAGTATTGCAGGTTAACGGAAACAGAACATGCTTAATTTCGTCTTAAACATTTTCAATTAAAAGCTAGGCTTGGTAGAAACTTTTTAATGACTTTCAGAGATTTGTTGCCGATAATAGAAGGCTTAAATTTGAGCTAAAACTCTTGGAATATTTCAGTTTTGCATGACAAGTCACGTATTGTAATACGTAGCAAAATGGCTATTCATGTGTTTATAAAAGAGCCGTTGCATCAAAGGAATCTTTTGTTTTGCAAATTTTAAGGTTTGGCATTAGTTTTTCACAAAATAACATATCTTTAAACTAGCCTTAAAGATTCAATTTCGTTTTATTTTATCGATAATTTATAAAAATATGCCTATTTTGTCTTAATAGTTGTTAATATATTCAATGTTTCTACTAGTTAAAAATTAAAAAATATTGTTTAAAGTTGAATTATGCCCCCCCCCCCCCAGTCGCACTGATATAATTTTTCTTTAATGTACTTTTCTAATTGACTTCTTTATACTTGCTCCAACTACGTTGCGCTTATTGTTTTTAGAAAAACCTTCCATTTGACTCAGTTGTTTTAAACGAGCAAGCAGCGCATGAAATTTTCCGTTAATCACCAACTTTATGAAGAGCCTTAAAAATTAGTTTTATTTCAATTTAAACAGTACCATAGAAAACTCATCTAATATTATGAGAAAAATAAATTTTGCATTATGTGATGATTTCTTGGCGTCAAAATAAATGCGATTTTTCAGCCTACTTCGAGGCTTCATATCTCTAAAACTAGATCGATATCAATCATAACATTTTTGCTACATATTTACTACTATTAGAAGGTTATCCAGTTAAATTTTTGTAGATTTTCATTCAGTCCCTTTTCAGATATTAAACCTCAAAGTTATCATTTTTTCTCCAAAATGCCAAGTTTGAAAAATTATATAAAAAAATGACGGTCTACAAATGTTTCATACTACTTCTGGGAATAGTCCTATGAGATATCTACTCAAGGGGAAAAAAAGTAAGGATGAGTCTTGATTCCTTCTACTAATATTTTTATGCCAAAAATGTAAAATTTCACACAAAAAAACTTATTTTTAAGCCAATTTTGCACAATTTTTTTACTAATTATCAGAAAAATAACTAGTATAGAAATTTAGATCATTTTCTGCTCAATCAAGTGGTTTTTAAATCATTTTGATATATTTATAAATAAAAAAGTTATAAGCATCTTCAAAAAGTACTCTTTTCATGAAAAGTCGCTTCCGCAGCTACTGAAAAGTGCTTGCCAAAAAAAAATGCTGAAGATTTAAAAATTCTTAAACCATTGTTTCAGGCTCCCAATATAACAGTTAATTAACAGGCAAAAAAATTTAAAAATCAAAAATAGTGAGCAACATTGTTTAGTTTCTCTGTATGATTTCGCATGGATTGACCCCTAAACTTTTGCAACAATGAAAAAAAAAATGTCTTTTGTAATTTCCGAATGTTGCGCTGTTTGTTTTTGAGTAATTTCAACTTAGTTCTTAACTAAAATATTAAATGAACCCAAGCCATTAGCTAAACGATCATAAAATACTTGCTGCTGAAAAAGGTAAAAGAAACAAATCCAGTAACTCACACCCGGCTTCTAAGTTTTTTCCCCCCTTTTTATGTTATTTTTTCCCATTTAAATTAGCAATTTAGAGTGCGCCGCTTCTTGTTTTAAACTCTACCGTAATTTAGTGTGAAATCCGACTTCCACGTGCCATAAGGACCCATTGATATTGTGAGCGAACTCGCTAATCATACTATAGAAATGATTCTATGAAAATGGTAGACAACATGGTAGACATTTATATGCTGGTCCATTAATGATTGTCTACCATATAAATGGTAGACATTTATATGGTAGACAACCATTCACAGCACATTCACACTAAGAAAAGACAAGGGCAGAAGAGAAGGATAGTACATCTATGACCAAGCAGGACTTCGAACTCGCAACCTCCCCTTCCGAAGTCAGATTTCACTGACCACTTGGCCGGCAGCTTACTGAATGGCAGTGATTTTTTTCGTACTCATGTGATTTGTTCTTTCCTTTTGAAAATGCACTAACCACACAAACTTTATGAAGCTTGCTTATTCTAGAAATCTGAAATAGATAAAGGGAACTTGTTGTCATTAGACATTTTTTTTCGTGCCTTATTAATTATCCAGCTGCGCCGGAATTACACAAAAGATTTCACATGCAAATAAACTAGTCTTGTATGTTGGCAATGGAGATAATATAGAAAATGTTTTCTCTTTTCAAATCTTTTTCAAAAATATAAGACCGTGATTAGTTTTATGAAATGTGTCACATAAATTCAGAAGATGGAGTCATGTTTGGAATTGCGTAATACAGTTAGGGTATCATTTTAACAATATGATTTACAATATTTGGGGGGAAACCTAGTATAAGGTCCGGCGATAAATTATTAAATCTGGCAACCATTGGATGATTGGATTGATTTGTGATTTTAATTGGATGATTGGATTGTTTGGCGATTTTAAGCTAAATGATTGCAACCTTAAGCTACAGTCTAAAAAAATCGCCAAACCCGGATCCTAAAGTAGGAATTTACTCAATATTTGTTTTTAAAACCGAAATACAGAAGTACTTAGCTTCGAACATACAAAACAAAACACAAACACGATGATACAATAAAAACGTCATTTAAGCAATCTATTGAATTTTGAGAATCTTTCAACGTCAAGCTTGAGTAGATTGTGAAACCGTTAAAAAAATCTACAGTTTAGATTTGTTTTTACTTCTAGAGGAAGGAACCTCTTGAAGAATAGTAGTACTAAGGTAATAAAACAAAATATAACAGCAAATATTGATGTTGTGAAACTAAATTGCAAATTACATAATTAGTACTTGGTAACGTGTTTAAAATGTATCTCTTTTTGTCTTGCAGGTAAATGTAGATTGGGAGTTAAGTGATACATTATGTGACTTCTACATTGCTGTAGATGTTACCTGCAGCTCTGCGTCAATATTTAATCTTGTTGCTATAAGTGTAGACAGGTAAGTTTCACCTTATTATAAAATTGTACTTTTAAATTATTAACACTGTTAAAAGTAATATGCAGTAAGACTCTGGCCATTAGCCAGGAAAAGGCAGAACTAATCAACTACACCTATAGCTAAATCATGACATACTGCCGTTGCAGTTGCGTCCTTGTTTGGAACTCATCAGTCAGGACCAGTCAGTAAAGGTAGAAAAAGCAAGAAAACAAAAAGATCTTTACCTCCAGCTCGGTTAATGACTATTCCTGAATTGGCCTATCATGAACAAAATTAAAAAAAAAAAGTTAGAAGAAAATAAACCGCATATTAAGATTAAAATAGAATTTGATACATAATGATTAGAGTATTTGTAAATATTAAGGTATTCTACATAAATGCATTAAACATCACAGCTTGTGACTTGTAACAAACAAG
>JAXGGA010007505.1:0-62228 GCA_038373865.1 Uloborus plumipes
GTTGCTACACATTTTTCATGTGGCGATAGTTCTCTCCTTAGCACAGTGCTTTTAGATAACCTCGAGTTTTCAAGGAATATAAGTATCGAATTAAACTGTTACTAATTATTAAAAAATATGGGTTGAAAGTACTCCTAAATTGGAGTGCTCACAACAGACTCCTCCTCCATTTTTTTTTTAAATTTTTATGTCCAATTAACATAACTAACAATGTGTCAATAATATTATTGACAATAATATGAGTATTGGTTCTAAGAAATTTGATAAATATTGAAATAATTTTGTGAAAACTAGGAAAATGGAAAAAAAATCTTCTCTCAGAAATAAATTATTTACTATTTCTAAACTTGGAATTGTATAAGAGAGAAAAATCAGTGATGGTAAAATTGGTAGTAGGAAACAATCAAAATTATCATTAATCGGCCGATTCCCAACAGCCGATTAATCGGTAATCGGCCAATTTGCTTATCGGTGCATCCCTATTTATGGCTGAAGTTTGTATTTACTGTCTGTTTGCGTATTGTGCGCCTGGCAGCCGATAACGCTTCCATTTGAAAAAAAGGAGATAGGTTTAGGATGCGCACTTCCCGATGCCTTCAGTTTTTGTTCGTCTGCTACTTCTTCGTTGCATTTCCCCCCTATTTCAAGAAAGAGACTTGGCGCGTGCGCAGATTCGACGGAGGTTTCGCGAAAAAATGTTAGATAGTGCAAATGATTATTTGTGTACTTACTTTTTATTTATTTTCGTGGAATAAAAACCTTCACATTAGAATCAACTTATTTATTATAATTTCCACCAAAAATTGTAAAAGCTTGCAAAACATAGAATAGAATATATATTTTGAGCATTTGAACACAGTTTCTAGCACTATTAGCACAATTTTGGTAATACTAAAATATACCTATAATTTTTACTTAATTTGATTTTTAAACATTTCTTTTTCCTTTCTCTTTCTCTCTCTCTTTTAAACAGATGTTTTCCTGACTTAACATTTGTTAGAAATAAATAGCCCCAATTTTTGGAAATGGCTCTATCGGTCTTTTAGTTCGGTTCTGGCTTAGCTCCGGTGGAGCAGTCCTCCATCTTTCTCCCATCTCCTCTACTGATGTTTAAAAAAGGTCAAGCAAAAATTCTCAAAACTATAAAACTTAAAAAAATATATTACAGGAACACAACTAAAATTTTTAAAATAATGGAGTTTCGGTTATGAAAACGGGTGGCACAAAGTTGTAATAAGTTCTTCTCATTTTAAGATAGTATTGATATAACATTTGAACAAAAACCAGTTTATGAAAAAGTTGAGCTTGAGTTATTAGTCTTCGATAACATACAAAAACATTAATTTTTTCAAGAATTTAAAATATGTTAGAACATTTGCTTCACACGAAACTGTCCTGACAGAGTGGAAACAATGTGCGACACTGACACAGCTTTCACATTGAAGTTTTTTTGCTTGGTTTTTGTTTTTAAGCCTACTATATAAAAGAAGGTGGTAGGCTTAAAAACAAGGCATCACTTTCTACAACTATACCGTGTGTAACGAGAGCTAGCATATGAAAGAAATATTAATTTCCAACTCTTTTTCCCCTTATGGTTGTCATAGTTACGGCACTGTGGATTTTTTCCCCACTTAGCTTTTGCAACAATGGTTAAATGCAAACGGTTAAAATTGCTTTGTGCGTAAACTAGAATTCAATCAACGTTAATAAAATACTCTTTGAAATATTTACATAACGGTTACTCATGATGGCAGGTCTTGCTAAAACAAACTGTTTAGCACCGATTTGTTAGAAAACGTTTCGAAATAACTGAGATATGAGGACATAAAAAAAAGTAAAGCTAATTCGACAGACATAAAATAGATGAAAAGCCTCAACAGCAGTGCATAAAAAAGAGTGGAGCTGTTTTCTTTCGCACGGTTTAAATGGAGACGATGCAAAATTTCTAAACTTGATATGCCTATTTTAAAGTAACAGGGTATAAATAAATTTTAGAAATGATAGTTTAATAACATTTAAATAACTCTTCACATTCTTAAAAAATGGTTAAAGACACTATTGATTCCTTGAGCTTTCTTCGAAACATAATAAAAAAAACATTCATTATCGTTATTTACTTGTATCAACCCCACAAATTATTAGCGAGAGAAAAAGTATTATCCAAAGGATGAACATTCAAAATCAAACAAGACGTTGCAATGAAAAGTATATATATAAAAATAAATACACACACATACATACATACACACAAATATATAGTTTTCTGGTTCAATGGGTCGAGCTTGAACTGAAGTTCAAGCATGAATGCTTGTGGCGTGGTACGAAGACCATGTTAGAAGTTCTACGTTGCGGTCCAATGGCTGACCAGAGAGCAATAGCAGCAGCCCAGTACTCATCCAAGTGATACAAAAGGAACGAAATAACAGAGATAAAAATGAGTTTCAATGGCCAAAACTTTACACATTAGGTCATCCGAACTAGATAGTTTTTAATACAATTAGTGTGCAAAAATGAAGATAACTTCAAGTCGCAATTACGTTTTTGTTCTAATGTTTGCAACTTAAAAAAAAATTGCAACTGTTGGTTGACAACGTAATATCTATTTATATTAAAAACTAAATATACAGTATAACTTCGATTTAACGATACCCGATTTAACGATTTCCCCAATTTAACGATACATTTCATTGGTCCCGACTCATATGCCTTAAATTTAATGTTAAAACTTCCTCAATTTAACGATAGCTTTCCTCGATTTAACGATGATATCGGGCAGGGCCAAATTATCTCTCGTCAAAAATACAGTAGTATATGTTTAAAATACTTTTCTAACTATTTTACTTGCAACAGCATGAGACCTCATGTTCCAATAGTAAAAAGATTCATCCTTCAGTAACGTCCAAACTTCTAGCATTCCAAACAAATTTTTTTTGCACCTTGAGAGGAGAGTGATCAGTCGAAAAAAGTGAAATTTTCTCAACACGAGAAAACAAAGATCGATGAAATAACTTTGGAAATAATATAAATGCGCAGTTTTCTTAAAGAAGCAAAATAACGTACGTTTAAGCGTTCACTTAATTATCAATAGTTTAATCCGTTTAACTTATAAGTATGTTTTCTCGATTTAACGATATCCTCGATTTAACGATAATTTTTTACAGTCCATAGGCAATCGTTAAATCGAGGTTATACTGTATTTATATCTATCTATATCCTGCTTCTTTCTCCTGAACGCCAATGAACTGAAAGTCGAACCAGGTACCGATGGATTCGTAATGTTTCAGGCTTCATTAGTTTTAATTTATATAAGGTTTGAGACAAAGGGAAATGAAGAAATTAAGAAAAATCTACAAATTTTTGCTCAAATTTAAAGCGATTTGTCTTAAATGATTGAATATGAAATCCATTATTATAAATCGTGGTTGATATAAAGCAGTAATAATAGTGATGATGAGAATTTTGAATGAAGGCTTAACTGAATGAAACGTGAAACTCATTCGCCGGCCACGTATGTAGTATATTTATAGGATTTCTCATTTTTTGTTCAAGTTTTATTAATATTTTGTTCAGCGGTAGCCCGTACAACGCCGCGCCACGCAACTAGTTTACAACCTAAAAGTTGCGTTGTTAACAAAGTAAGTTGATGGGAATCGATCGACAACTGAAAAGTTCCAGATCAGCTGAATTAGTTAAGAAGGCAAGACTAGTTGTACACGTTTTTTCAATATCGTACTTAATAAGGAAATAAAAATAACAATAAGAAGAAAAAAGGGTTCAGTGAGTCCGTAGCTTGAGATGATGTTCAGGCATGAATGCTTGCGGTATGGTTCGAGATTCGCGGTATAATAAGATGGTCAGTCAGCGATTTGAAAAAAAAAAAGGAACAAAGCACAAGAGAGTAAAATTAGCTTTACAATACTTTTTACCCCCATAAAAACTTGGTGAAAGTTAGTAAATATTTATGAAAAAATTTAAAATAATTCACGAAACAAGTACATGTACACATAAGAACCATTTCGACTTCCTACTTCTCCCAGGAAAAAAATTCTTGATAGCGCTATTGTTTGGAAATTTTCATACACAGAATAACTAACTGGTAAGATCACTTGAAAAGCTCTGGCTACCCTTACCCTATATACCACATGTCATACTACTTTTTAGCCTTTTTTTTTTCTAAGAAAAAAAGAAGACCATGAATAGAACAAATTAAGTTAGTTAACAAGAGAATTTTTTAACTTGATACAACCAACATGCTCAATTTTAAGAAGAAAAAAATAAGTTTTTTCTTCGTCCTCAAACACAACACTAAAGATTTTTTATAAAAAAATCCTTTTAGATGAATGTAGCTATCGAAAAACCGAGTTTAATCCAACCAGAATACATTTTTCAATTATTTTGCTCTTAAAAATGAATTAAAATTATTTCATTCATTTATAATTACATTCCGGAATAATTGATTATAAGCGTTCAAAATAATAAAAAAAAGAGCGTTATTTCTTGTTTTACTTTATTTTTTTTTTTGTGGGAAAAAGTACGGATGCATATAAGATTAAGATTTTTCAAGCAATTTTATTTATCTTTTTCAATTTCATCGTTTTTAATTGTCTTTTAATCCACGTTTCTCAGAAAAAAATATTTTACTTAATTTCGTTCTAAAAAGGTTTTAATTTCACGTGGTTCTGGAAATTAGATTAAAAACATTATTTTGGCAGTAAAAGAAAGGCATTTTAATTTTTTACACTTTAATGAGTTTTTAATTTTTACTTTTAATTTTTACTGAAGGATCTCGTTTGGAGAAACTATCTTAAGAGCAGTCGTGTTTGGTTGTTGGCCGTGTAAAGAATTAGACAAAATTTTCACCTTTTTTTCCAATTGTTTATTAACTTAGTTCTAATTTGGAAACGCATAATAATGCTCTCTGTTGGAAATGAACGAATTAAAAGTATAGGGTGCGCTGATGCTCTAGATGTTGATTGCATAGTAAATAAGTGTCAGATTAGAATTGTATGTCATAGTGTAGTGATGTATGTGTTGTGTCGTCTTAGAAATAAATGTGTGTTGTTGAAAGTATTCACTTGCCATTGTAAGCGACAATTTCGCAGATTACAAAGGAATTGGATAAATAGTCCAATTTGATACTTCCCCATGGTTCGCCCAAAAGGACCCAGCCAGAAAAAACCCACCAGAGTTTTTTTCGGACGGGCCCATTTGAAAAAACCCTCTATGTCGGTAAAGTGTTTTTTTTTTTTTTTTTTCAAAATTTACTGCATATAGAAAACATTTATTTCGGACACAAACAAAGAATACAAATATTTTGATCAATTACTTAGCCTAGAAATAGGTATTGATCAATTTAGTTCTAATATTTAGTATGTTACAATATTTAATCTTGGCTAGTACCTGCTCCAGAAATTGCCATCATCCTTTCCCAACAGTTTATTAGGTATTAAAAATAAATTGACCTACCCACTACCAGAGTTTTTTTTTTTTTTTTTTAATTTTATTTTTAAGTTACCACAAAGCATGCCTTTCACAAAACTTACCACCAACAAAATGAACTTCCACAAAATTAATAGCGTTCATTTCCATAAAATTAAGTCATCAAATGTCTAAATATATTTTTGATATCACTTAAGAACGAGTAACCAGTTTTTTGCTGATACTTGTCCACACAGTCCACTCATTGTAGTTTTCAGAGAGGTCAACCACAGGACATATCTACAACAACAGCAACAAACACCATCACCCCATTTCTTGCGCCAGGAAAACAAACTCGGCTCAAAAGGATATCCTGCTTAAAGGAGCTCATAAAACCCCTTTTACACAGATCTAAGTTATAGTCTGCGGAAATGAAAACGAGATCGAAAGAATACAAGCCTTTGATATCCCATCCCCCAGGGACGAATGCGAAGGCCAAACAAGGTCATCAGCCGAATTAAAATACTACATCATCGTTGCGGCGTTGAAAACCGATAACACAGCACGCCGAGATGATGCTACCTTTTTTCTTTTTTTTTGATAATTTTTATTTTCTTTTCCCCCAAGACAGATCCGAGCCAAATATAGTCAGTTATTGCTCTGGCCAGTTTTCTTCCTGTTGGAGTAGAGAGCGTCAAAGGTGAAAGATGAATGGATATTCTGAATGTTTTAAGCTTGCTTGTTTGCTGGGAGAATACTTTTTTTATATATGCGATCATTTATTTTTCTTACCACTTGCGCATTTGTTTATGCATAATTAAAACGTAACCATGGTAACAACATGAAAAGTTGATTCCCATTGATAAAAAATTTCATTTCATCTTTATTTTCAAACAAATTTTATTCTCGAGCTTCACCACTTTGAAATCGTTTGGCTTGCTTTGCTGATGAAGGTAAGCCTTGAATTTCCGGGATTCTAAAAACAATTATTACAGCTCTTCTAATGCTCGTGGAAACTTCAAACTGACATCATTTTTAACAGAAAATTTCAAGCTTTCGAATAACATAAGACTTGAAAATGTGTATGAAATATTTCTTCTCTATTTTATCGAATTTTCGCTAAGAATTAGAATAGAAAAAGAACGAAATAGAATTTTCGAAAAATCGCTTCGTAGTGCATAACCCTATGCTACAAACTTATTTTGTGCCAAATTTCATGAAAATCGACCGAATGGTTTTGGCGCTACGCGCGAGACAGACAGAAGGAAGGAAAGAAGGACACCCACCTTCAGATTTATTATTGATGGAGATAAAGATGTTAAAAACGCATAAAGAGAATTACTTCAGAAACTTCACAAAAGAGATGGAATATACTAGCGATTGTCAACCTTTTCCAACTCACTTGCCTCTTTTCGTGTATCATAACTTATGCGAAACCCCAACAAAAACACTTTATAGTTTCATCAAAGAGTGCTGTATTAGTTGAAGGTTAACTATTAAATTGTTAAAATTAAACAATATGGAGGCACTCGTAATTTAAATTAAAAACAATAAATTGCGTTTTAATTCGACGTTTCCTCACGAAGTTTTTATTAATGAGTCATTAAACTAAAAAAGAAGAGAAAATAATTCATGGGAATTCAAGTGTTTTAATTTGTTTATTCATTTCCTAAGTTCATCAATGTCTCCCCCCCCCCCCCCCAAGTGCCACGGGGGCTACGGGGGTGCTATGTAAACCACTGCTTCACAGCAATGTCTGTTAGTTCTGTTTCATTCTTTCTCAATACCAATGCAGAAGTTAATTTTAAAACGTCTTGAAATAGTGATCTTTCAACTCAGGATCACGTTAGGTTACTTAACCTTTCGCCATAATTAAATTCTAGCGTTTTCAATATTGTTTCAAATACCTTTTTACCCTCGTGCACAACTTACAAATTTTTGCGTGTACCGGGGAGGACGCGTACCACCGGTTGAGAACCACTAGTGTTAGTGTACATCAGTAGGACCAACTGAATGATTTTTCGGAGTTCCCTTTCTTTTGTTAGACCTTCTAATCGAGCCTTACGATAGGACAAAAAATTGTCATATTAAAGAAAAAATGAGAATAATTGAGACAGCTCAATTCAAGCATAGGTTTTCTTTTTCCCCACTACCCGGTGAAGAACTAAAACGAGAGCTATAAATCTAGCTATTAATATCTTGTGATAACTGAAGCGCAAACTATTACGAGTCGAGTTTCTATGGTATGTTTCTCCAATGCCGAATTTAAATATTTGAAGACCCGCTGTCAGCGGCCAAGGAAATGCGGGGTGGGGGAGGGGGCGAACCCATTCCACACCAGAGCGCTTGTATTAAATTTATATTGTCAATCCTAGTGCGGTAGTTTTGCACATCAAAAGAGCTTAAGACTCAATTAGTATAGAATAAATCAACTGTATAGAACGTATTAAAACTCAATTTCATTTAATTTGATGTCACAATATTAGCATTTCGTTGAAATTATACAGTTATACTTTCAGTTTATGATGTTGTTCATTAATTTTCTCAAAAGTTCAAAGAGTGTGAGCAAAAATACATAATTATTTTAAAAGTAGCTTCCTTGTTTATTTCAAACTGATGCAGAGAAGATAGCTTTACAGAGACAGCGACAGAAAAATAACACCGAAATCATTGCCACAGAGAGGTGTACGTAAAATCCCAAAACCCCAAATGGGGCTAGGGGCAGCGAATGGGTTGACATCATTGATTTCATTATTGATAAACTCATCTAATCGAAAGAAAATATGAATATATAGGTATATATTCATTTGAATTCGTTTTCTGACAAAGTCAAATCATTTTCCGCAGTCAAAATTGATGTAGGAATCTTTTGAAGAAACAAAAGAGAAGGAAAGAACTAAAAAGGCGAAACAGAAAGAAAAAAGAAAAGAAAAAGTGGAAAAAAAAACTTTCTGAAAATATTATAGAACGCAAAAATGGTTCATATCCACTCCATTCCGTAGTAATTGCATAAATAGAGCAAAAAGACGATAATCACTACTCCGAAATAAATTAAATTAAATTAAACATTAGTTGAATATGAAAAACATTCCCAAAAAACATCGTTAGAAAAAAACGTTTGCAGGAGACACAAGTAATTACAGCTTTTTTTCTTGAGATAAGCAGAAATATTTTACTTAAACTTGACTATAAGATGCCCATAAATAATGTTTAAAGGGGAGGGAATCAATAAGATGCGAAAAGATTTATCGTCCACAAGGCAAAAATAAATAAAGACGAAAAAAAAAAAAGAATTAATGCATTAGGAAAAAGTTTGTCGACTGTAAGAACATAAAATAAAATAAAATGGAACCAGAGTAAAATCAAAATACAACAAAAACAATGGATCACGCGACTCGCTGTCTACCAACAGACAACGTAATGAGAATCGCCACGCCAATGTGAAGTGAAATCAATAAGCCATCTCGATTGTTCAAAAGGCTCTCATAGCTATTTAAACACACACTGAAAGAAAATAATATTATCAGGAATTCAAATGCTGTTTTCCCCATAAATGTTATCAAGCCAGCGTAACTGGCGAGCCAGCTGCACCTCTTTCGCCAAGAAATGATACAATTAAAAACGAATCACAAACGCAGTCAATGCCATCTTCAATAATCACGAATGAGGATCGAACAATAAGCGTTTTCGAACGGTCACAATGCGACACATCCGTGACTTTCAGAATTCGAAAGAGTGAATTTCCAGTGTTCGGAAAACTATTCGAGAGTAATTAGTATTGATTTTAGAACTGAGTACGCTGGAGGGTCTTGATTTCTGTTTGATTTGGAAGAGACTAGGGCAGCGCAATTAACTTGCCTCTGCACGTAGGGACGGGCTTAACTAATTGCTCTGGAAGTAAAGATATGAGAAAAGCTGTCCGGACTTCAGATCTGCAAATTCTCTCTGTGTTTTTTCTACTTAGAATATTTCTTTCTTTGATCCTTAATCGAACGCCGAAATGAAAAACATTAAAGTTTGGAAGGTGTACATTTTTCAAAATCCTTATAGCTCCTGACAGATTTTTTTCTATGCTTAACAATAGAAGTGAATTCATGAAAATTTTGACATAAAAATCAAGGTTCCGGTCGTTGCTTGGTTATAAGGTAAAACTCGCTTATAACGAGCCCTGATTTAAAGAGAACTCGGATTCAATGAGGAAAGCAGAAACACTGAAAAAACCCTGATAAATAGGATACCATTGGTCAAACAAATCCACATTATAAAACTATGGAGATAACCACTTTTACAATGAATGAAAAATATATTCCATAGCTATACAGTAGATGATTCATAGATTCATTCAGTCTACACTGTAACAAATGAATGTTGTTTTTACAGTATAATACAGCTAATTTTATAGTGATAAACTGTAAAAATTGCCAATTTTACCACAATAAACTGGCTAATTTTACAGTAGTAAACTGTAAAACTACTAATTTTAGTTTATTACCGTGAATTTTACAGTTTTAAACTGGAACTTCTGCTGCCAGTATTATACTGTGGTTTTTACAGTATAATACAGCTAAAAATTACCGCAATAAACTAAAATTTCTAACTTTACAGTAAGAAACTGTGAAATTGATAGTTTTACAGTTTATGACTGAGCGTTTTGGAGTTTAAAATTGGAACCTCGGCTGCCAGTATTATACTGTGTAAACAACAGTTCAGTTTTTGCAGTGTGGCAAAATAAATAGAAAAAATATCAAATGAAAAAGTACTGCAAATTTGGTTATCTTTTCTACGTTACAAGGTCTCATGGAACGCAATCACACGTTGCCTCTCTCTGCGAAATATTGTTTTGCAATCTGAAAAACCTACGGCGTCAATTTTTTTAGTGTCCTTATAGTTCTTTTTAATTTTTGTATTATCATTATTTATCTGCAATAAATATGAAACTTTTCCTTTCTGAAGTACAGTTCATCATACTCGTTTTGAAGCATTTTTGTCGTTTATTTTATTTTTATTTCACTTTCGGAAATTCCGAAAGCTCCCATAAACATCAACTAACCGAAATGAAACGGCAACACTTTACTATTTATGAATTAGTCTGAAACTTCCTGAAACATTCCATCTAGCAGTCGTCAAAAGGAAAACTATCTCTTAAGCGACATTGAGAAAAAAAAAACTACTTTCAACAAGGTTATTTATTTTCCTCATAAGAGGAAGTCGCCTCTTTCCTCAAAGCTTTAAAAGAAGTCTCTTCGATTAGGTAATTAGTATTGATTAACTTAGGGGGTCAAATGTCAACAAAAGTCATTACACGGACAATTTTTACAATTTTGCGCATCTAAGACAGGGGGAGAATTGCATAAGCATTCTCCAAATTACATACGCGTACATGAGTATTATGCATATTTATGAGTATTTCCTGAAAGCGACACATTAGTGATACCGAATGCATAAAAATTCATCATACCTAAAACATAACAGTAATTATAATGTATTATAATGTACTAACGTTCATCGCTTGATTGCGTAATTTCCGACTCCCATAAGCAAAAATGTAAATGAATATGCAAGAGTTTTGAGGCGTATAATTTTGTGAAATCAGCAAGCTAAAGTTATACGTTTATGGAAATTGTTTGCAGAGTAAAACGGTTTGAATAATGGAAATTGAAGAATAACATTTAGTTTTGATAAATACAGTTTAGAATTTTTTTTATAATGAATTTTTTTAGCGGCTGTGATTGAAAAAGCGATTTACAGTCAAACATTTTATGAAATGCAAAATAAAGATAATTTAAATCAAAAAATAGTAAAACATCCTTGATAAATCGTTTACGCTTAAATACGTCGCTTTCTTAAAGTCCCAAATTATTGCCACTCCTTTTAATACACAAATACATTTCCTTTTATTAGGCTTTTGAGATAAAGTTTTATGGTAAATGTTTCAAATTTTTTGTTTTGGAGACAATTTTGTTTTGGAGCAGATTTTCATAACATAAAAAGTTATGATTTCGTATTTTTTCAAAGTTCCTCTTTCGCTTCAAACTTTTGATATCTTAACCTTGCACCTTATTTTGAACATTTTTTGCCATGAGAAGTATGTATATAGTACAAACGGTTGCAAAAATAAATGCTTTACCGGTTAAATAGGAACACCCTGTGTAGTAGATCAACATTAGAATGAAATAGAACAATGAAAATATCCTTCAAACACATATCCTAACTTATAACGGTGAATTTATCCAGTGCTAGAAGTGTGGGTAAATGGGTGGGGGGGGGGGCGGGGTGCAGGGCGCGATGAGAGGAAGACATTGAAGTGAAAGATGTCGGTTCAACAACAATAGCAATCTAGTCAAAGAGAGAAATTATTTTCAGTTAATTTCTTCAAGTGCTAGCTAATTTGAACGCTTTATTTACACAAGATAGGGGAAGACCGCCTATATTGGACCCCCTAAGAACAGGAGGCCTGTGTCCCTCAATGTAAAGCAAAACAGAAATGCAAAATAGGGCATCGTAAGCTAAATTTAATCAGGAACCGCCCTAGAAGCTTATATTTTCTAAAAATATGAAAATTATTTTTAAAAAAATTATCTTATAAAAAGTTGCAAAAGTCCAATTTAGGCATATATGAGCCTAAATTGAACCATGCGCTTCCTAAATTGGACCGTACCAGGAAAACATAGAAAAATTTATATTTGAACTATACAGCTTTTTTCCAGCATTTGCAATAGAATTTCTTTTGCTTCGGCCTCACTTAGGCAGTGTTGATAAACTCACCGATGGCATAGCAAACCCTAGGCCCAGCACCCCCGGAGGTAACGTTTCACTTGGAGGACTTTGTGACCACGACATTTTTAATGATTCCCAGCCACCATTAATCAAGATGGTGGATCTTTGATCGGCTGGGATCGAACCCGGATCCCTCCGGACACGAGTCAGATGCCTTACCGATCGGGCCACTACGGCCCTGACAAATATTGCAATAACAATTGTGTTGTATAGTTTCTTGCTTCTTCTTGTGTGACTTTTTCTGCTCTACGAGTATGCCTCTTTTATACGGTGTTAGAATGATTGATGAGACAGCCTTCCTTTTTGTTCCTTCTATTTTTTCAAACAAAGGTGATATGTGAGCCGGCTTTACAAGTCGTAGTTAGAGTTGGCAATCATGTTTTGATGAGAACTATCCGCCGATTCTGCAGAATTTGTACTAATTAAGTCTCTTGTACATGGTGTATCGAACATGTTACCCGTTCACTTTGAGTAGTTTTATCTGGACTACTTGTCTCTAATTCTGCTGCAGCCAAGTCAATGTCATTAAGAAACGTTTCTTTTAAGAATCAGGCAGTCAAAAAGCTTGACATTTTTGATTTTGCTGAAAATTTCAGAATATGGTCTTTATTTAAAATTATTAAACACGTGTTTTTTTATTTTTTCAAAAAAAATTTTTTTCTTTCCGTTTTGGGAGGTCAAAGTTGGACTTTGCTCTTTTTTTCAATAAAAACATGCCAACTTAGATGAGCCAATACTTTTTGCTTTAGGAGTGAACCGTGGAACTGACAATTATTTTGTGTTCTACTATATCCCCACTAACTGTAAGTACATAAATATTTGTGGACGACTCTTGGCGCAAAGGTCAGAGGTCACTCAAAGTTGTACGAAAAATAGTTTTTTAATGCAACTTTGACCGACCAAATCTTCTTGTGGAAACGGTGCACCACGGTAGTGTATATATCAGTAAATACCCACCAAAGAGTAGTATCCAAAAACATAAAGATATGTGTGGTTGATATTTTGCACATCGAAATATTTGACTCTGAAGTTGCAGAAATCGCAAAATCACGTGACTTTGAGGGTCATTATCTCCTTGCACCATGAGTGACCAGATACAAAACTAGTTGGAGTAGAAGCCTTTCTTGTCCCAGAAACACAATCCGTTAACAAACCTATGGCTACTCTTTCAGTTTTTGCATAATTCGGCTCTAAACTTTGAAAAATGAGTGTTTTTCGGCGTTAAGAAAAAAGGCCAATTACCTGTTTTAAAATAGGTATTGCTATTATTTGTAGCATTATTATATCCCAACTTCCTAACTAGCTGAAATGGCATCTAAAGATGGTTATACAGTTGAAACCAAATTGAAAATGAATTCTCGAAAATACTCAGTATACGTCAAAAACCATATTTTTTATTTGTCCAGGCGACGTTTTTTTTTTGTTACAGCTCTTTATTCCGTTCGGTTCCAACATGGTAAGCAATTTATGTACTTCTTGTCGTTCTAGTTGCTGTAAAACTGGAAAGTAATGTATCTTAAGTCTGATATAAAGTAATTTCCTGTCATATCAAGTTTATAATGTAAAAGAATATTTTGAAATGGATAATAGACCTAATCTAAAAAAAAAACTTACTTGTTCAGCTGTCGCCCTCTTGCTCGATGTCATGAATGTCATCAAAAACTCAACTTTTTCACAAATCAGAAGCCTCTTTAGCAGAATGTCAATTCTTAAAAATCTTGGTACAGTAAAGCCCCTCGTGCAGGTCTGGAAATTTTTGATGACATTCATGACATCGAGCAAGAGGGCGCAGCTGAACAAGTAAGTTTTTTTTTTTAGATTAGGTCTATTATCCATTTCAAAATATTCTTTTACATTATAAACTTGATATGACAGAGAAATTACTTTATATCAGACTTAAGATACATTGCTTTCCAGTTTTACAGCAACTAGAACGACAAGAAGTACATAAATTGCTTACCATGTTGGAACCGAACGGAATAAAGAGCTGTAACAAAAAAAAAAACGTCGCCTGGACAAATAACAAAATTGGTTGGTTCACAACTGAGTCTTTTACGTGTAATCATTTGTAGATCTTGTGTTACATAGTGCTGTATGAGCAAGATGAATTTGCAGATATAAACAATAGTTTGTCAGATCAATTTAAAATGCAAATGTTTTGACAATGACATTTTCAAATATCGAGAAAAATCAGTAATTTTTCAGCTGTGCCACTTGCGCAATGTCATTCAAAAATATTTTTTCGCAAATGTCGTAACTTCGATATGCGAATGTCAAACTTCGACAAAATCTTGGTACACTATCGCCTAGTGTAGCGCAAATGTTTTGATGCATTCATAACATATGACCAAGAGGGCACACTGAACATTAATTTTACTATAAGATAGGTCTATTATCCTTTCTCAAGTATTCTTTTACATTACTAGAACTTCATATGCATATAAATTTTTGAGTTATCAGACTTAAGCACATACTCATCTTACGAGCAAAAAAATCAATAATTAGAACATGTTTTTCAGTTTTTAGCAGTAAACACGTAGAAGTAATAAAGACTTACCATGTTGGAACCGAAGAATAAAGAGTTTTATCAAAATCACAAACGTCCCTACGACAAAGAAACAAATATGGTTTTTGACGTATACTGAGTATTTTCGAGAATTCATTTTCAATTTGGTTTCATACTGTATAACCATCTTTAGATGCCATTTCAGCTAGTTAGGAAGTTGGGATATAATAGTGCTACAAATAATAGCAATACCTATTTTAAAACAGGTAATTGGCCTTTTTTCTTAACGCCGAAAAACACTCATTTTTCAAAGTTTAGAGCCGAATTATGCAAAAACTGAAAGAGTAGCCATAGGTTTGTTAACGGATTGTGTTTCTGGGACAAGAAAGGCTTCTACTCCAACTAGTTTTGTATCTGGTCACTCATGGTGCAAGGAGATAATGACCCTCAAAGTCACGTGATTTTGCGATTTCTGCAACTTCAGAGTCAAATATTTCGATGTGCAAAATATCAACCACACATATCTTTATGTTTTTGGATACTACTCTTTGGTGGGTATTTACTGATATATACACTACCGTGGTGCACCGTTTCCACAAGAAGATTTGGTCGGTCAAAGTTGCATTAAAAAACTATTTTTCGTACAACTTTGAGTGACCTCTGACCTTTGCGCCAAGAGTCGTCCACAAATATTTATGTACTTACAGTTAGTGGGGATATAGTAGAACACAAAATAATTGTCAGTTCCACGGTTCACTCCTAAAGCAAAAAGTATTGGCTCATCTAAGTTGGCATGTTTTTATTGAAAAAAAGAGCAAAGTCCAACTTTGACCTCCCAAAACGGAAAGAAAAAATTTTTTTTGAAAAAATAAAAAAACACGTGTTTAATAATTTTAAATAAAGACCATATTCTGAAATTTTCAGCAAAATCAAAAATGTCAAGTTTTTTGACTGCCTGATTCTTAAAAAAACGGCTCTTAAACACATGTCAATTAACAGGCCAAACTGCTGTTCTTTGGAATCAACTCAGAGCATTTGCCATGGCTTTCATTGCGGTTTGCCCAAAAGAGTTACCAAACAGTTCTCTTATGCGATGTTATAAAATGGATCTCATTAGATGTTCTCGCATCCATTTATCACATGCTCGATTAAAATATGTAGACAGACTGAATAAAAACCACATCTACGTGAATGATGTGCTTAAAGAGAAAGCATTACTATATTGTTCTCGTTAGAAAAGTTTATTGCATCAATTTTCTTTATGTAAGTGCTGTGCCTATCCGTTATAGAAGGACATTCTTTTTACATTGCTTGGCTTAACAGTTTTGATGAAAGATTGTATCAATTGTGTAAATTATCGTTTGTGATTCAACATTTTTTTTGAACAAGCATATTGCTCACCAGGGAAGCTTTTACGATAAGTTCATACATGGAACGTCATCTTTTGAAAAAAAGCATGGGGAGCTTGCACTCATGCAGCAAATAACCAGTGTGTTTCTTCCACGTTCACCGCTCATTACTGATGCAATCTGATGTTAACCTCTATACGTAAATATATTTTGAGACTTTTGGACAGTGAAAAGACCGGCTTCATCTACATTGAACATTTTAGTAGCGTATAAATTGTTTCCAAAATATCGAAAAATTTCATATTTTTCTCTTGGTAAACCAGATTAAATAATATTTAAGTTAATAACTATGTTTAACAACCTGAAACTGCAGCTTAATGGATGAAGAGAAAAAAACCATACATTTTAAGAAGTTGCAGCTTCTGCTTGATAAAAATGTGCTTGATAAAAAAGTTTAAATGAATATCGTGAATAGGTGTTAAAGTATGCTTAAAATAATTTTAACTACGCTATTAAATAAAACGAGTCACTTATTTTATGTTACGATTAATAAAAAGTCTTGTTTAAAATCATATTCTTAAATTGGACCACCGGTCCAATATAGGAAAATTTTTTCGGTCCAATAAAGGAAAACATGCCATTTTTTATTCTTCAGCTCATAGCTCTGTCAAAAACTATCACAATAGCGCATGTAAATACATCGATGTAATCCTTATTAAACACAGATTATAATACTGTAACAGCATTTCACCGCAATTCACAAGTTTTTGAGTTATCTTTCTAGAAACAAGTCCGCAAAATAAGATTTCTCACGTTTTCAACACAAATCAAGCCGTAACTCACGCTAAACAGTTCGAAGACTGGTGAAACTTCATACACATTGATTTTATTCCTAAAACTTTATGTTTCTACTGTTAAAATGTAGCACAGATCTCTGTACTAGATTTTAAGCCCGAGGTCAATTTAAGAAGTGGTCCAATATAGGCGGTCTTCCCCTATGCATCGATCCGTTTACTTCGTAATTGTATGCAAAATGGTGATTGAATATTTTACCATGAGCCCGAGCTAAAAACCTATTTGAAGTTTTAGAGCCCAAGCCCGCTGAACCCTGCTCATCTCCAGACGTATATACAAACTACAGCAACAAGAAAAAATAGTTAATCATATGTTAAAAGGTTAAAACCAAGGGTTCCACCCTTCCCTCCCCATTCCCGTTGTGTAGCTGCAATTCTATTCAGAAAAAAAGTCGGTTACTTTGCTCGTAGACTGTATGACCTTAATTGCCGCCTTGAATTACAATCAATCAATCGGTCATTTGTGAGACTAAAGTATTAGCCAAAACGCAATATTCAAAAGAAATTAAGCAATCATCAAGTGAGTAAAAAATATTCAATTAACGTCACAAAACCGTTTCCTAACAGCCGGAAATCAAACCGGGTGCCGCCGAGAAAGCAACAACTCGTTTCCGGAACCGAATCCACGAAAAGTTTCCGACATGTTTCCGAAACGCAGGCGACAGCAAACGACTATCTCAACAAGGTATCGCTTTTCGAAGGGAGGGGGGTTGGAGAAAGACCCCCCACTCCTTCAGATGTCAGTCGGATTGGGTAATTAGTATTGATTGGACGAAGGAATCGAGTGGCTGTACGGATTAGTTCATGAGGGGATACAGCCACTTAAAAGTGGAAGTCTTGGAAGCAGAAGGTATCGAAATGGAAGGCCAATGCTTTAACGCGTATGATGAGGGAGGCTTAGGGAATCGCCGAGAGAATATTTAAATCTGTTGGCAGAGTTATACTTTTGCAAACATGTTTAAATGAGGTATTAATTGCCCCGGGGATGGATTACTTAAAGCCACGCTTTTCGAGCAGAATGAAAATGTACAGGATTATACTCAAGTTTTCACCAAATTTCATGTTACGTGTTATACTTCGGTTTAAACATTTCAACTAGTTATGTAACTAGGTGCACTTAGTGCAGAAAATAAACTAACAAGAAGAAAACATATTTGGAAGAAGCCAGTTTCTTCCAACAAAAAGCATTGCAAACCATTGCAAAAACTGAACCACAATTTAATAAATTATACAGCAGATATCAAAGCACAAGCACAATCAATCCCCTCATATTCGTAGACAAGGTCTTTCCATTGCTTGATCTGAATACTCATTGCATTATTTCAATGAAAATATGTTTGAAAAAACAAACTTTTGCAAATAGCAAAGAAAGTATTTCGAAAAAAGTTCTCCCTTTTTCTTCCAATGGAAAAGATAATTATTTCAAAGCAAACGGTATCTAACATATACTGAAAATGTGCACTATAACTAAATGTTTGTTAGCTACATTCTAAGAAATCAGAAAGGAGAACTAGATTACTGAACAACTAAAATCAAATTCTAATTTTCAGGTAGTCGTCCAGAATGAAATTGCCGTACATCACTAGGTTGAAAAGAAAATATTCGATGGAATAACGTAGCTGCGGACAATTACGAGTACACAATTTCATTATTAAAAGATAACCTAGTTTTTGTTTTGTGCCAGTTAATAAAATAATGTTTTGTGCCAGTAACAGTTAATAAATTTTTTTTTCCGGAATTGACTCCAGCAAGCTACTTGTTAAAACATTAGCCCTGATTGAATAAGCCGCTTTTGCATCTAACCTCTAAATTAACACTCAAGATCCTCGAATTTTAAAAAGGAATGCGCGGGGGCGAGGTCCTCTTACAGAACGCAAGTTTCTTCTACTTCGCGAAATGACAAGACGTCCTCCGAGCGAACTGGAGGACTACCGCTAATTAAAACTACCAGAAGAACATCGGCATTGTTAAAAAGCCCCTTCCCCCAGCAAACTAATTGGTGCTTACTGCAAATACGTCTCATGAATCCCACTTGAGAAATTTTAACCACAAAAAATGTCTCTTGAATGAACAAACAACGCGTAAAACTCATTTCATGCCTTGTGATGACATGGTGGCTAATTTTCTTGTCAAACTTGCGTTCACTGGCTGATGTAAGCAAAGAATTTCTTCAGGCGAATAAAAGGGGTGGCAGGGGTGTGTTCCACTGAAGGGATGTTCATTATAAGAACAGGAAGTGGAGTGAGTAATTAGGTTCTCGAACGGCATCGCTGGCGATGAATTGTTTATTGAAAAAGGAGGCACTATATCACTCCACGTTTGTGGTGGTAAACGTAGGTATTCTCTTGTGGGTAGGGTGTTATGAGATTTATTGCCCTCGAGGAGTTGTTAATAAGCTTTTCACTAGTGATGAGGTGTCGAACGCCCTCTGGCGGCGTTGCTCTCCAGTGTAAGATCATTTATCTGCAAGGAAATTTCTCAAGGTTTTCCTACCTTGTCAAAATTCATTATCACCTTTTCTTATTCTCAAAATCTGCATTGATTGAAATTTTGCCCCGATAATGGAATTTGGGAGGTAAAAAGTTGAAGTCATCCGGTTTCAATTTTGTTCAACGATGCTTTTAACTTGCAGTATAGGTTATAAATTGATGAAAGATAACGTAAGAAATACAAATAAAATGACATTTACTGAAAAATGAATAAATTTTTATTTACTTATTTTTTAATTTCAGGGCGAACAAAATTAAGTTATTTATCGTGTACAAAAGGCCACTTTGATACTTTTAACACTTTTTTAAATGAAATTAAAATGATATTCTGATTTCATGGTATGTATTCATTAACTCTTTCCTCTTCTGATCATAGAATTTGATGTCATTGAAATTTGCATTGGGGAGAAAGGATCACTCTTTTACTAATTTGCGAAATACGGTTGTATAACTTACTGAAAGTACACTGAATTGGTCCTTGATGATCCGGACAATCATGTTTTCGTTTATGAGTTTCAAACAAAAGGTTAAAAGGTTTCATTGGCGATGCATAAAATGTTTTTGTGAAGAAATCCGAACGAATTCAAATGCATTCAAAATGTGTATAAAGGCGCAGTAAAGGGGATTATAGGGCTATAATCTAATCAACAAATAGTTTTTTACAGAAGCGCGTTCATCAGCAGGAGAGTGATCAAAACTGTAAGGTCAGCTACTACACGTCCACGTCCACTAGTTAGTCTCATGTAAAGACACTTGACTGTAACCAAGAGACAGCTGAAAAAAAAAAAAAGTTTAAACTAATCACTAACTCCTCCACCCTGTCAACAACACAAGGTGAATCCAATCCCCGGGAAGAAAATAGCATTAAAAATGCATAACAAATTTCCCTGCCGCGGCACGTATTCGGTCAACCATTGTGCATCTTGGCGACTGCACTGCCTCTTAATTGGTGCTCCGAAATAGTTAATGCAGTATTTACATAAACGCCCAGGTGACGTTATCACCTCGAATCATTGGATCCCGTCCGCTGAGGGCAATTATCGCAGCGGCATTACGGCTCAATTATGAATCCCAGGCGATGGCAGATGCTTCAAGTGGCGGGACCCACAGACGAAAGCTCAGGGGAGGGCGAGGGGGTCAGCCAGCACTGCTAATGGCAGAGGGGACACTCAATAGAATACTTTCATTTCTCTACGGTGCGAGCCACCAAAATGGCCTCCCCCGGGGCTCGCGTTATATACATCCCCAAGGGGTCGCACAAATGGAAAAAGAGATGTCTGACGTAACAGTGGGAAAAGAGAAAGGCCGGGACTTTTTGAATCATTAACACTGATGAAGTTTTATACTTTTCATCTCGGGAGTGGGATCGCTTGCATAAATTATGTTTTGTCCTTTTTTGCCATCCATATTTACGGGATTGGTGCGAATGTCACCATGCTTGTCCTCGCAACGATATTTCTAAAAACTATGCAGTAGAACCTCATTACTTCAGATTGTTAAGGGTCTCAGGTCGTGCAAATTAATGACTGTTAGTATGAAACAAAATAATCCATATTTTGCGTTAAAGGACATAAATAAACTGTACACAATAAAAATTGCATTTTGACTTCAAAGAGAATGAAATATAAAATTCCATAGAGAAAAATAAAAAATACACAATGTAACCCACAAAAATATAGGCGAAGAGCTAGCATCGCTTTCGAGAAAGAATTAAGACGTCTGGTTCTCCAATATATATTTCCTTATGCTCTTCCGAAGAGCGTGCAGATTGTCTGGCTTCCAGTAAAGGCTGCGTTTTTTACTGCGCATCACATTTTTACCGGTAGTGATTTTTAATTCATTTTAGGACAATTAGAAGCTCAAATCTGTCGTAAGAATGGCATGTAATATTTTGATGGTTTTTGAATTTTTATTCTACTATAATTGTAAGAGAAGTTAGTCATTTGCATGAAAAAACTTTTTTCCCCAGCACTTTTTAAGCATTTTAACAGATCGGTATTTCATTCAATTTTCAAAGTAGAAGTCTAAAAATTGGCAAGACTACTTATTTTGTCGCATCTGTTCACACCAAATTTTGCTAAATTCAGAAATGGTGAGGTCAAAAGCTTTTTCTTTTTTTTGAAGTCTTTTGCTTTTTAGTGCTTTTGCAAATTTTTTAATTAAAAAAAAAAGATAAATTAATCTATCACCCTGAAAAACTGCTGTATAATTTTAAATTCGTGGCATGAAAGCACTGACAGTTTGTATTAGAACGTCAGTTTTAACCCATTAATGCCTGACATTTTTTCCCAAAGATACTTTGTATACTGGTTACACGGCTACAAAACACACTTTACAATGATTATGTGCTGCAATCTGTTAGTAATGAATTGAAACAATACCACAGTAATAATTGAACACTATTATTTGGTTGAAATGTTCATTTTTGGTCAATTCAAACACTTTTTGGACCGTCCCTAAAAAGGGACGCTAGGCATTAATGGGTTAACTAGAATTAAAAACTTTTTACTGAATTCATGGAACATTTCTTCTTTTTTTTTAATCTATAAATCTGTGATTTTTTAATTCACTATTGACATCGTTATCCATTAATATTGATGCTTATAACGCTCATTTAAAAAATATGATGCGAACATATAATTCTTACATGTTAATTACTTACTTAAAAGAAGAAGGAAAATGAAGAGCACGACGGTTTTCATTTGAACTTACCTAGAAAAATAAAACAATTTTAGTGCAAAAATATAAACAAATTTACAGAAAGAATGGCGACAATTTAATTTATAACATTAGTTTGATTGTTAACAGTTCTCGAAGAATTTGCATGAGCAGAAATAACTTTAAGAGCACTTGAAAAGAAAACAATATCTTTTTTTTTTTTTTGAAAAAAATAGTGGAGAAAAAAATATATTTGTATTGCATAAAACACACAAAGAAAAAAAAATATAGCACTTTTAGTAAGGCATTAAATGCCACAACCAGAAAGACAGAAACATAATAAATAAATAAATGAGACAGCTTTAGCAATATTAACACAATAACAAATTCAGAATACACGGGAAACTTTCGTTTTATATCGAGCTGTTGTTTGAACGGACCTGTTATCATGTAGTTCTCTTATGACAGATTTTTCCTCAGAAATATGTGGCATTCAAATGGTTTTGGTGGTAAAATGGGATTCGTTTACATAAGTGACTGAAAGAAAAATCAATACGTCAAAGGATGTACAAGGTTTTGTATCTTAAAATCGGTAATGGACTATATCGGCTGAAAGAGAAATCGATATATCGAGCGATGTAGAAGTTTTTGCCTTTTTAAATTGGAATTTTAGGCTACATAAGTGGATGAAAGATAAGTCGATAGTATGCATCAGTTTTTTGTTTTTTAAAGATACATTTATACAATAAATATCGATTCGATAATTAAATGCCGACTGGAGTAAAAAATGCCAACCTCTTTGAATTGCCACCAAGTAATCATCTTCCAATTTTATATTCTGACCTACATCTGAAATAAAACAAATGATCACTCTTTGAAAAATATACCTCAAATAGCATAAGATTGTCTAAGCATTCGTGACTCTTAAAATTGACCCCAAATAGTTACCTTCAAACTTGATATGCTTGCCTTACATGTGGAATAAAACAAATGATCACTCTCCGACGAATATGCCTCAAGCATCAAAGAGCTACTCTAGGCATTCATGGCTGATAAGATTGCCACTAACTAGCCACCTCCGAATTTTACATTCTGCTCAACATGTGGAATAAAACAAATGGTCATTTTTTGACAAATATAGCTCAAATAACTACTCTAAGCATTCGAGGCTCTTAAAATTACCACCAAGCCAACTTCAAACTTGATATTCTGCACTACATGTCGAATAGGAAAAATGATCACTCTTTGACAAATATATCTCAAATATCTACACTAAACATTCGTGGTAAAAGTTCGAAGGCTATTGCTGAAATCATCATCATTAGAAAAAAAAAAGGTTCAAAAGTGTGCCAGTGAAATACATATTCAAGCATACTCCGAAATTTTTCCCTACATGAAAAGAAAATGGGACAGGAGAAAATAGCAGTAGTTGGGAAAAAATGATGGATAGGATATTAACAAGGATAAAGAATCTACAACCTACCAGGTGAAAGTGACAGCACAGACAAACCGCTACGTATAAAGATACAAGAACGATAGAGCGCCTGGGAGGGGAAAACGGGCAGAATGCGATATAAAAATATATTGAGATTTAAAGGATAAGCGTAAATCCTTTACCGACATGGAACACCACGATCAGATACACAGAAAAGTGTTTTTTTCCCCACCTTGCATCTCAGGCGTTGGCAGTTAAGAACTTGGAGAGGAAATTCAGCGAGAATTCAAGTTTTTTATATTTGTATCATTGTTTTTTAGAGTGAAAGATTGAAACAAGGATTTTAGCTCTCGGAGATACTTAAACCATGGCTGCACAATTTCGATTTTAGCATATTTTTTCTGTTTGAAAAGAGAGAGGGAGAGACAGATTCAGAAAAACATGGTATAGAACGGGAAAAAAAAGCAGATTCAGTATCGATCAAAGAGTCACTCGAAATAGTTTTGATTCTAAATGCAATGCTGATATTTTGTCAACTAAAGATTGAAGCAAAAGAGCTGACAATATTTTTCATGGTAATTTAAAAGGTATAATGTGGTTCACTTAAAAGGTTTCATGCTATGCTTTGATGCTGAACAAAAAGTAGGTGCATTGCCGAACTAAACATTGAACCAAGGTTGATTTTCTTGTTTAAAAAGCAGATGCTTTGCAGATCCCAGACTCAATCTCACGAATATGTATGTTACATTTGAAGGTTAAATATGTAACACCCATCCAATCAATGCCGATTAAAAACTGAGTTTAAAAGAAAACAAAAAAGAACAAAAGAATACTTTCGTTACGGTTTGATGAAAAATGCAAATCGGAAGACAAACCAAGCCAAAGACCCATTAGGCAAACTTCAGGTTGCATTTTAATAGTAAAAAGCAGATGCATTGCAGATCAGACTCACTTAAAAGTGTTTTTGTTACATTCACAGGCTAAACAAAAAAGCAATCCAATGCAGATCAAAGATCTCGCTACAATTTAAAAAAAGAAAAAAAAAAAAAAAAAAACTTGTGGCACTCGGGGACTGTTGCGGTAAAGCCAATGCATAGCATTTATTTTTTTTATTTGATATTAATTCAAATTACATTTTTTGAGCATGGTGACCGAAAACGCAGGCCATATATATATATATATATATATATATATATATATATATATCAGGCACGTGCCGTGAACGAACGCCCAGGGTAGGCAGATGAGATAATTTGTGGAATAATAATACATATTTTGAAAAAAAGCATATGCTGTTAACCGTAATAAAACAGTATGAATATGAATGATATTTACGTATTCCCTAGTATAAACATATATAAAAATATTTTCATCTGATTCTTTTCAAAAATCCATTCTTCTTTTTTTCATTGAGGTGAAAATCTGTGACTTTTATAAAAATTGAAAGTGGGGTCTTGTTTCATTTTGTTCACTTTCTTTTACTGTGGATATCAAAACAAGAAAGAAAGGTTTTTAATTTGTCATTATGTTCCTTTTGTTGCTCTTAGTTCTTTTTATGGCCAAAAATATTCATTCTAAAAAAAAATGTGGCCGGTATAATCAAAATTAACTGCAACAACATCAGTTTCTGAAAACAGTTGGCTCATTTCACTTTTCAAAAATAAAATCAAGTACATTTTTTATACATTTGTCAAGAAAAAATTGTTCCCATAAATATCTACAAATCTGCAATCCATCTTATAATGTCAAAAAGTTTCGGCACTTTTTTTCTAGACTGCTGAATGCATCCTTATCAACTAAAAGCTAATTTTTAAAATTGACTTCCATACAATAATGATATAAATTTTGCAATATTTTGTCGCTTTACTTCGTAAGTCTTTTTTCTTTTTCAAAAAGTTTAAACAGAACAACTATCCTGAGGTTTCAACTTAAACATGGGAAACAATATGACAAATGAAAAAACGAAACATTTGAAAACTACGGAAACATTTCATAGAAAACAAACAACCATATCAAAAATGAATCATGATGCCAAAACCATTGAGAATTTTGCTAACGCTCACCGCCCTGCATATAACGTTCAAATTGTAGCGGAGAATCGAAGAGACCGGCAGAAAAAGAGTGTTGATCTTCGTCGGCTACGCCATCGCCAGGGAGGCAGATTTCATTCTGCCTCCAAGGTCGCTTTGGCTAACACGAAGAGGGGGAAAAGTGCGGCACGGCGGTGTTTTGCATGCTAAGCATTGCTAAAGGCCCGGTTTCCTAGGAGTGAAATCGTCGATCTCTGGCGAGGCGACAGACGCCGCCGCTTTCTGCGCATGCGCCTGAGCCGCAGAGTGACGTCGCTTCATGCTACGCTCCAATCAAACTGGTTCTGATTCCAGCGTGCGTCGTGCCCGGCCTCAGCGACGATTCTAGGAAACCGGGCCTTTAGATACGGAAGTCGAAAAGCAGCGTCGATCGCTGCTTTTCAAGTGTACCAAAATGAAAAAATTCCATTTTTTTTTCTTTTTTTCTATTATTGCTGTGTACAACCGAAATATTTTTTTTCCAAACAACGCATTAAATGTCATTGAATGAAGTGGTGAGGTTGGTCTGTTTTCTTCGAGGGTAGGCACTGCCTACCTTGCCTACCCAGACGGCACGTCCCTGATATATACAGGGTGTCCACTCCAATCGTGGACCAATAGCTAATTTCTAAACCGTTAGAGATAAGCATATAGTTTATTTAGGAAAAAATCTCCAAATTACGAAAGGAATTTTGGGTCTATTCAATGTTTTTCAAAAAATCAAATTTTGAAAGAGTTACGAAATTTAAATTTTTATACGCTTTTTTGTTTCATGACGCTATCGAGGGAACGATCTCTCGATGACGTCATGAAACAATGCAAAATCTTGATTTTTCAAAACGTCATAACTCGGTCAATTTTTGTGGTAGAAGAGTGATTTTTTTTTAGTTTTAAACGTTACAGTGTCAAGAATGTTTTACTAAATATGATTGATAGGACTGGGGGGCTGTATAAAAATTTAAATTTCGTAACTCTTTCAAAATTTGATTTTTTGAAAAACATTGAATAGACCCAAAATTCCTTTCGTAATTTGGAGATTTTTTCCTAAATAAACTATATGCTTATCTCTAACGGTTTAGAAATTAGCTATTGGTCCACGATTGGAGTGGACACCCTGTATATATATATATATAGATATATATATATATATATATATATATAATATATATATATATATATATATATATATATATATATATATATATATATATATATATATATATTTATATATATGAGAGGTCTGTTAATCTTAAAATATTTGGCTAAAATTTCTACCATAACCCTTAGAATGTCATTTGCACAACTTTAGTGGGTATGCAAATTGACTTTTGAAAATTATTTTTTTTGGGACAGTCTAGTACACACAGTTATATATATAATATATATATATATATATATATATATAATATATATATATATATATATATATATATATTAGACCGTCCCAAAAGAAATAATTTTCAAAAATCAATGTGCATACCCTCTAAAGTTGTGCCAAATGACATTCTAAAGGTGTGGTAAAAATTTTAGCCAAATATTTTAAGATTAACAGACCTCTCATGAGCACCCAAAATCATTTTTATGCCCTATTTTCGGTACAAAATATGCATGATGCAACAAATATTTAAAAAATATTTTTTTATTGTTTATTCATTAGTTTGTACATTTTAAGCATAATATAGTTTAAAGCAGATTGTTTTCTACATTAAATTTTATGTTATTGTTAACTTCAGTGTTTTCAGAACTCGGAAACTAATTTTTAATCGCCATCTTAGGTAAACGGAAAACTGCCATTTTGTTCTCGACTTACTGTAGCTCTAGAATTAAAATTATGTGTCAGCATTTTGTATAAAAACTAAAGCTTATATTATATTCATTTTTGATTCAGTTTTAATTTTCTGAATTTTTCAGAAGTAAGTTTCATGTTAATGAATATTTTCTATAGTTAAATAACAGTACATTGACTTTATATTAATTTTACAATAAGTGGTATGCAAAATTCAAAAGTAGTTTTCACAATATCATATCCACACTGAAATATAGCTGATAGAACAACTTGTTTCAGTTTTTGATATACATAACAACCAATTACCAACAAATGGTGAAGCACTGGGCCGGCTATTTCATGATTTAAAGATTAGGAAATTAACATTGTCAGAAAGACGCTTACCGATAACACAAAAACAAATGTCGTGACCAAACTGAAAATGATCTATGAAAAAGATGCCAAAATGTATAAAAATAAACATAGGAGGGCATCCAAGAGGCAATGACAAATCGAAAAGGAGTTTAATGAAGAAATGAAGAACAAATGTTTGATATTTCTTATGCAGGCAGACTGTGAATATACCATTAAAATACCTGAAGATTGGAAGTTCCATCAGGACCAAGTAGGGAAAAGGATGAATTTTATGGGAGGCGAAAACTGACATTTAAAAAACTAGCAAGAAAAGCAACAATCAAGAAAAGGTAATAAGAGAAATCAAGAAGAGAAAGCAAAAACAGGAGAACAACAAAGTATGTTATTTGAGTCTTCAATTGAGGCTGCATCAAGATTGGACATTGAATCAAAAGCAAGTGTTAAAGCTTTTGTTAAAGTGATTCGAGTTTTGAAACTAACACCAAAGGGTACAAAGGAGGGCTACAAGGTTAGTGAATGAATTTTCTAATTTAGACTATGATTCCAGACTTAGAATGCTTAACATGTATAGTCTTGAGCAAAGGAGAACCAGGGGGACATGATTCAGTTGTTTAAATTTATCAAAATGAAAGATGTTATAGGGTTAAATTTTTGCACGGAAAGCAGGACAAGGGGTCATTATTATAAGCTGTTTCAACCTCAGGCTAACATGGAAATTCGAAAAAAATCACTATTTTAGCAGAGTAGTGGGAATTTGGAATTGTTTACCGGAAGAGGCGGTAAGGAGCAAGGGAGTAACTAGTTTTAAGAGGGCCTTTGATCTTCATTTGGGTCTATAATTTGACTAGGACCAGCCCTGTTGGGCCCAGAGTCTGTTGTTGGTCGTCGGATTTGTATTTGTATACTCTTGGGGATGCAGATCATGTTCATGGTTGTATGTTTAATTCCCAGGTGCCTATCACAGGGCAAGATGGATGGGAAAAGGAGTTTACTGCTTGAAGAATTTGTGCTTTCACAAGGAATAGAAATTCGCATCTTATGAGATTTTAACATTAAAAAGAATTCTGTTCATGACAACAATCTATGCAAAATTGTGGCTCAGTACCCCCAGCCTCATAATGACTTACATCTTCTACAAATATTAGAGCTATACACAGAAATTGATAATGAAGTGGCTCTTAGAGAACTTATTAAAAACTTAAAGGAAAACTTTGATAGCTAAGTGAGGATTTGAAATGATTAGCTTTTTTTTATAGATCGCGTGCCTCCAAAGGAAAAAGCTGCCATCGTAAAAGCTTTATAACATCCAAAAACCAAAAAGGCTCTTAAAAGACCAGAAGCCAACCACGTTGAATCTTTTCAGAATAACATTTTCATATTTTGTAAAAGAACGGATTTAGAATAAGCTGTAATGAAACTGCAAAATAATTTTTGTCAGTTGATGTTCGTACTTGGGCTGGAAGAAATAAATACAATCAAGCTAAGGACATAGTGTCTGCATTCAGGCCTGTCATTTCAAGTTTTTCCACCGGGGGGGGGGGGACAAAGGGTGAAAACACAATACAATTTCACCAGAAAACAACAAAAACCACGCCCACCTAAATGTAAATACATTGAGTTCTCAAAGTCAGGGGAGGTGGCAATTGACCCCCCAGCCCCCCCTAAATGATGGGCTTGTCTGCGTTGAAGGTAGTAAATGATTGTGCTAAGCAAGCAATTAAATTAGCAAGTGGTTTCAATTTGCAACTTACTAATGACAAGCAACATTGGCTCATTTTTCAAACATTGGAACATCACGGAAAATAAGCAGCATTGGTGTATAAAAAATTTTTTAAAGTAATTTTAGCAAAAAATGTATTTGAGATTGTAATTATTGCATATTGTTAAAAGAAAAGTATCAATAGAAATGCTTTTGTATTAAGTAAATTTCATAAAACTTTGTGAAAAAAATAATTACTCAATAAATTAGGTTTTTGAAATATTTAATGATGTTGAGCTGTCACTTAATATTCTTCAAATAGCTTAAAATTTTGCAAGATAGTTATTTATACCAAATGTCACAATAATAAAAAGTATGCCAGTTCAAATTCCAAATTTTTTTTCCCCATACAATTTTGGGACAGTCTAGTGTGTACATGATATTTTATCTGTGATGTTCTTAAAAAACATCGTTTTCAGTTTTGAAAAAGTGAAAGCAAAAGACAAAAACATTATTATTTGACTTGAGAAAAGCCTCGAAGAATCAGGTAAGAAACAAAAATATCAAATTTATAATTTTGCTATCCACCAAATGTTGAGATTAAGTACCGAATAATGATTTAAATGGAGGAAAGCCTTCGCAAATAAGGGATTTAGATTTCAATTACAGATTTTATTTTCACAGAAATTAAGGGGTTTTAATTAATTTCACCCGTATTAATTGATATTTGGAAATATCCTTTTTTTTAATGAGTACTTTCGTAATCATGTGGACATGCCAAATTTTAAGTCTATTGGCTATGTGTTGATATAAATTTCAAAAAGACCATAGAAATGAAGTTCATTATGTAATGCAAAGAAGCCTTACATTCAAAGTTGTCTGAATGCGGTTACTGTGATCACGTCGAAGTGGTTGAAAAAAAACAAGAACAGTCAGTACAGTTTAAAGCGAAATACAAAAAATCTCAAAAATCAACATGTGCAGCGATACTTATGTAATGCATGGAAAATGCTTCTGAATGAAAACAAAACCGCGAAAAGAAATAAACATTAGAATGCCTTTATAAAGCGTCACACGGCTCCAACCAATTGGATATTATAAATCCACAGTTCAGCATACCAGGTAGTTTTCAAAAATATTTCTTCGCTTGAAAGTAGTTTAGTACTTCAAATACTTTTCTTCTTTTTATCGCAGTCAAACATTTTATCACAGCAGGCTCTGAGAATAATTTCTTGGAGAGCAAATAATGAATAAACCGGATTTACTCACACTTCTACTGTAACAGAAAAACATAGAAAAGGAAATGGGTGTCTCCCGTACCTACTAACCTTGAAGCAAAAAACAGTCAATTAAATGAATATAAAATCTTCAGGACCCCCTCCATTCATTGGAAAAAAGAAAGAACAAAAATCTAAATGACTTGAACAGTGTAAGTATGCTTGAATCATTTCTTTTTTTATGCTTGAGTTACAACTTAGAACACAAGTTTAACGTTTTGATACTTTCGCGTTAAAAAATGCTTGGTAACAAAAATTGGTTGAGTTTTTCATTGAAGTATTTTCTTCAACGTTCGAGGCATACAATTGAAAAGGCAAGTGGATAAAGGTGATATGTGACAATTTTTTAAATTTCTAGAAAAAGCTTTCAAAAAAAATGTTGTGTTATTTTTTTAATGGATTTTTCTCAACGGGTAAAACGGGTCATATTCTTAGTTACCAACCATTTCTGTGACTAAGGGGACATGATACTGATGGACTTATCACCTTCATCCATGGTAAAAAGTAAGTTTTTCAAAATTGTCACATATCACCTTTATCCACTTGTCCCTTCAATTGAGTTCTGTACCTAGGGTTTACCACAGCATGACAGCAATGGGTATGAACTGAACACGGGCCCGTTGCTTAATTTTATTTTTTCATCCCAAGCAGAGAGGGATCACAGGATGAAAAATTAGGGCATGGCAAATGGTAAAGCAATGGGTATGAACTGAACACGGGCCCGTTGCTTAATTTTATTTTTTCATCCCAAGCAGAGAGGGATCACAGGATGAAAAATTAAAAAAAAAAAAAGTTGTTTAACTTTTCATCCCAAGCAGAGAGGGATCACAGGATGAAAAATTAAAAAAAAAATAAAAAAAATTTGCCGCTAATTTTCTTGAGCTTGATAAAATATGGAAAAGTGCCAGCAGAGTGATCAGGCGAATGGGACTTATTAATGAGGGTCATATACAAATAAGCTAGCTAGCGTATTAACATACACATATTTCCAATTAATCAACCACAAGGACAAATGAAGAAAAAAAGGATTTGTGAAATACAGTTGTATAGCACAAAATGTTTGTCTAAGATGTACAAAATTGGTTATTAAAAGTGAAAAAACATTTGCAGAAAACGGGAAACACAGGTTCTCAAAAACCTCGTTTCGCAGCTAATTACGGCACTTCAGGAAGGCAGATTCAGATAAGATAATGTATAATTTACACCAAATTGAGCAAAACAAAAACTAATCACGCTATCTTCAAAGTTTTATTTAGTTAACTAATCCTTTAACAGTTTGATTTGTAGTTTTCTTGATAATACCAGTCATTGTTAATTAATGTTTTACGTTTTTCAATTAATGGGCACTTTCATTTAACATCTTACAAATATTTTTTTTAAATGTTTTCATTTTTCTTTGCTCTTCTTGCTCTATCCTCTCTCTATATTTCATTTAAATCAAGACCAAATTGTAAAAAAAGCATTTCTAGATAACTCGTGATAATTACCGTTAACAAATATGCAGAGACTCAAAAGTGATCTCTTGGTAATTAAGAAATCACTTAAATATAAAGTAAGAGATAATGTTTCTAAATCACTTAACACCACACTGAAAGTAAAGCGTTTGAAAACATAAAACGATTTTAAGTTGGAAAACGCAAATGAAAGCGGGGAGGGGAGATACAGGGGAAGGATCATGGTGGTCGCCCCCCCCCCCTCTCCAATACACAAAAACCAACAACGTAGAAAATATTACTCATCCATACTGTGTTTAATACTTTATGAATAAAAGGTAAACGATTACAGCATTCAATATATCCAATTCATTAATAATTTTTTTAAAGGAAATATTTGAAATATTACTTTCTTCCATTTTTTATGAAACTAATTAGTAAAGTAATAAGGCATTATTAGGCGCTTTATTACGGTCGATTTTGGTGTTTTTCTGTGACACCCAAGCAATTTCAGATATTTTTCGTGCCCAAAGCTATATTCCTCCCCCTAGCGTGATCCCCATCACCCCCGCCCCATAAAATGGTAGTCTATATACGCTACGCGGAAAAGAACACACACCAGGCCCATCATTTAGGGCCATGCTCCACATCGACGTAAAGCAGAAAAAATAAGCAGAAGCGTAAAATGGATTCAATGGTATTCCTATGGAAAGTACCCGGATTTTCGGTTTCTGCCTTCAGTTTCGGTCGCGTTTTACGCTGATGTGGAGCATGGCCCTTAGGGGGTCAGGGGGGGGGATCAATTACACCCCCCCTGATTTCGAGAAATCAATGTATTTACATATAAGTGGGCGCGGTTTTTGATGTTTTCCGATGAAATTACATTGTGTTTGAACCCTTTGCCCCCCCCCCCCCGGAAGAACTTGAAATGACGGCCCTGATACACACATTATGCAGTCCAGTTCGGGAGCCGGGGCAAATCTGAAAAATCATTAGTTTCCACCTACACTGTAAAAAATGAATTTTGTTTTTACAGTATAATACAGCTAATTTTATAGTAATAAAATGTAAAAATTGCTAATTTTACAGTAATAAACTATAAATTTCTACTTTTACAGTACTAAACTGTAAAATTGCTAATTTTACAGTAACAAACTGCAAAATTGCTAATTTTACAGTTTATTACCGTGCATTTTACAGTTTTAAACTGGAACCTCTGCTGCCAGTATTATACTGTTGTTTTTACAGTATAACACAGCTAAATTTTACGGCAATAAACTGTAAAATTTCTAACTTTACCGTACGAAACTGTAAAATTGCTAGTTTTACAGTTTATTACTGTGAAATTTAACGGTTTTAAATTGGAACCTCGGCTGCCAGTATTATACTGTAAAAACAACAGTTCACTTTTTGCAGGGTATAATTAAACATAATAGTGACAATACAGATTGTTTATAAGCTGGGAAATATCAGATCATAGCAGATTCTCTGGCTAAATACAAAAAGTTAACAATAAAGAAGAAATGTGCCTGTCGGCTGAACAGTATACGTTTTAACTTCTTCGTATTCATTCCAAACGCACATATGCATCCGCTGAGAGCTTTCTAATGCCATTTAGAATCTAATATTTTTCCGTGACCCGATCTGTTCCCTCGCGTTTGAATATGGACCAATAAGATTACCGACAAACAAAAACATGAGAAGAGAAAAAAAAAAAGAACACACTCCATCATAAGCACACGGAACGTGTCCCTACTCTCCCGCCAATTCCATTAGGATTCGTCCTCTTCCCAGTGCTCAGCCCTCAACCCTTCTAATCCGCGGTGCAAAAATCAAGAAACGCGATTAGCATCAACTGCGACGGAGAGAGGGGGCGCAATGGGACAGATGAAGGGGGAAAAAAGAGAGAGAGACTTTCTCCCCAAAACTAATTTCGAAGCGGGCCGCTGACGCCATCTGGTCAACGTAGAGGACACTGATGAGAAAACATAGCCTCAAGTTCGGCTGGGGTCCTGGACACGTGCACTGATTCGCTCAGAAAGCGGCTTATGCACATCCTGGGTGGTGAGGTTGCAGAGATATCGGGGAGATAGGGAAGTTGCAACCCCTACCATGAAGAAATAAAAATTATCATAGTGCATCGTCAATCAAAATCTTTCTTTAGAAGTCTTGGGAAAAGATGCAACTTCTATGTGCATCAACCAATCTGGCTTTCTCCCGAAGCAAAAACGCCCTTTGCGAAAATTTACCACAACGCCACTGCTTAAAAAAGACTGAAGTTATTTTTTTCATTTAATAGTAAAGAATTCGATTACTTATAGAACTCTAACTACTACACTCCCAAGTCTAGTCCTCCCTGTATCTACCACTATATGTATTTTAATTGGTTGGATGACGTCCTGAAGACAGCTCCATTTTTTTTCGAACCAAGAATCTGGTAACACTGACCCAACACCTTCAGTGGCATTATTTTGGATGGGCACTTGGAGGACTTTCATGTCCAAGACAAATTTAATGTGCACCAGTTGCCAAGAGTCTCGCAAATCTGATCCAACACCCACAGAGGCCTTAATTTATAATGGACACTTGGGGGACTTTATGACTACGACAGATTTAATGTGAACGTTGCCAAGAATCTAGAAACTATGATCCAACCCCCTCAGAGACATTAATTAAGAATGGGCACCCATAGGACTTTATGACCATGAGAGACTTAATGTGCATCAGTTGCCAAAAGTCTCTAGCAAACCAGATCCAACACCCACAGAGGCCCTAATTTAGATAGGGCATTGGGAGGACTATATAACCACGATCGACTTATTGTGTACCAGTTGCCAACAGTTTAGCAACTCTTATTGAACATCTTCAGAAGCATTAATTTGAAATAGGCTATTAGGCACTTGCAGGTTTTTATGACAAATGGCAGAGTTAATACGTCCCAGTAGCTATTAGCGTACACGGCGGATCAAACAAAACCCCCGCGATTATCCAATAAATACTCAAACGCCTCACCAATCATGGCACACACACAAGTCAGAGTACAAAAGTCATTCTGGATGGTGCAAAGATGAACGCGAACCGCAAAACATGAATATACATTCATTAGCCCGATTTTCAATCAAATGTATCGACATTTAAACATGAAATACAATACAATTTTTTAACGCAAGTTCTAGTATGAATAAATAAATTCCTGTAATACGACAGAATGCAACAACCAAATGCTGATGGCGTAAAGTAGTTTGTTAATTTATGAGTACAAAAATATGCATCATGAAAATGCTTCCTAGCTACGTAATAAGGTAATTAATACTTACAACATCAAATATTTCAATTATAACAAATTTCATCACGATAATAAAGGAGGGAAAAAACAATTCATGAATAAAAGACACAGTGCATACAAAATTGCTTCACGTCTTAGTGATAAAATTGAAATTTTACAAAATATTTCGAATAATACACAATGTGATGACACTGTTAATTATGTCAAATTACTCCTTTACAAATACACGAGCATTCAACATAGCTCACAAACATTATTTAATATAACGTTATTTCAATTAATCATTTAAATCGCAATTACTACGTGATAGTTTGATAGACAATAAAAAACCAACACAATAATAATAAGAAGAACACAGTAAGAACAGCAGATGTTTCCAAATTCGAGGTATCAATAAATAAGGGGCGTACAGAATCACTTCCCACCAACACAGTTAATGAGGTTGATCTATCGATTACGAACACGCATAAATGCAGCTGCCAAAAGTAACCAGATCTGTCCTCTAAATTTTATTCATTTTCTTTTTCTAATATATAAACACAAAAAGGCCCTTCGATTTTTCTTTTTCTCATGTACGGGGAGATATAACAGACGAAAACAGTAAAATTACCCTCAACAGCAATTTTCCCACAATCGTGATCTACCGAACTGGTACAAAACCCACCTGCGGGGATTAGCACTATTAGCCACAGAATAAACGCCCAAATAAAAATCCCTTTCGGCAGAATAAAGAAAAAAAAAGTAAAAAATATAATAAAGAAGAAAAAAAAACTAATTTACACCTAAACGAATGTTGCCACCATCTGTCAAGATCGCCGAAGGGCAAACGAGAAAATTAAAAGAGGAATTTCAGACATGACGAACGATCGAAATTAAAAAAGGGGTGATGTGGCGCATAAAAAATATAAACACGGAACTTTGATCCATCCTTCCATATATATATATATATATATATATAGTTCCCTTCGCCGTAATAAAGCTGCCGAGAAAGTGATAGTATCCAATAATATTGGGAGCAGACAAAAAATTAAGTTTCCCTGCCCGGGTGACCCCGAGGCCTCGGTACACAATCCCCATCAACCCTTTTAATACAGATGGCGGGGGATATATACACACCACCGCTGATGTCATAAAAACGGGCTTTTATTAGTTAGGCTGCGAAGAAAGTGGCTTCCGCTGGTGGCGCCATTTTCGAAGAGGAAAGGAAAACTTAGATTGGATCTTTATTTACGGTAATTTCCTTCTATTTCTCGGGCCGCATCCGCAGCGATAAAATAAAATCTGATAGAATGTTCGAAATTCGGGTGGGGTGTTCGTCAACTGTTCGATCATTAAAGAGAAGTGTAAAAAAGTCTTTAAAAGAAATTTCGGAGCACTTCATCTCTCAAAGAGGGTCCCCCCCACCGCACCCCTCATTTTTATACATTTAAATGATTCACGACTGGAAATAATTGACTATTTTAATGTAAGAAGAGGACAATTCCATTTTAACAAAATTCAGGACTTAAAAGTTCAGCATAAATGTTCTTGCGATTAAGCTTTCGAACGTCTGCAGATAAACTTCAGCCTTTTCTTGGTTTGAATGAACTGAACTGAGCTAAAGTGAAGATTGAGATAAAAAATAGTAAAAATGGATGGAACTAACAGACACAGTTGATTTTTGATGGAGCATTCTGAATTGATTTTGTTGCAGTTTGAGATATAAATAGTCGAAATGCAAGTAGTTAATTCTAATATAATATTTCATAAAAAATGATTGCTATTTTCGAATATTCTCTTCAGAACAGCGATACGATTGCAAGCGTCCAGATAAAGCGGAAAGTCGGTAAGATTTTACCTTCATAAGATTATTTTAAAAGATCCGCTAACACAAATGTATAAAGAACAACGTCATGAAAAATTGTTTGTTAACATGAGGTCTTTATCTTCAATATTACAATTAGAGTGTGTTTACATGAAGGGGGGGTCATAACCTTAATTTTCAAAATTTACAATTTGTTTTGTCAATGCTAAATTAATAGCGCAAAAATTTAACTAATTCATACAGCACAATACACGAGGTCGACTTTTGATGTCTCGCACGTGACGCATACAGATAAATTAAATTTTAAATAACACAAATTATTTAACAAAAATATAACTTTGTCAGGAGCACCTTCGCATCAAGCATAAAGATTAACAAATGTGTTTACTGTAAAGATTAAGAAAAATAGTTAAAATAAAAAATATAAGATCTATAGGAAAATGTTGGTGAAATTATTCAGTCTAATTGTTTTGCCCGTGAGTGTAATATGGCCCTTGAAGAGTTTTTTCTTCTCTTCTTGTGATCCTTTATTAATACGCTTTTATTAGCTTCACATGTGGGTTTGTGTGTGTGTATGTAACTCTGAAGAAAAGATAAAATTCTCGTTCTTTACAAAAATATAAAAGTAATAGATATAATCTTATCATTAATACTAAAGGCTAAACTATATCAAATGGTGATATATTACAACTGTTTCAATTGTTCGTATGTAACTGTGAATTAAAGATAAAATACACGTTCTTGAAAATATAAAAGTAATATTACATTTTGATGTATTATAAGTGCATGTAAACGCAGCGGATAATCAATAGTTTTGAAAATCTTCTTTGGTTAACTCTAAAAGCGTATTTTTTAGTTTTTTAAAGCAATATTTAGGACTATTTCACTTAACAAATCAGAGCTGACTGGGGGGTGGGGGTAAGACCAATTCCCCCGTCTTTGAATTTACAGCAATACTCGTGATTAGTGTTTCTAATCTTCACCTCTGCACAATTGAGAAAAACTTGGGAAATAGGAGGTATGAAAGAGAAGAGAAGAGAAAAAAAGTCACGCGATTGGAACAACGTAGCGAGAGAAAGAAGGGAAGAAAACTGAACAATAACAAACACGAAAAAGAAGAAAATGACTTTCCACCTTCTTGGCGATGCCTACGACGGCAAAACTAGAAAAAGACAAAAGGAGAGAAAGAACAGTCAGAAACTCATCGAAAGGCCATTAGGTACAAAGGCGTTGCCGACCCGCTGTAGAGCGGACGCAAAAACCAGTAGTAGCGTTCGGGGGTCATTAAGAGAAGTGATGTATAGCCCCGGATATAGGAGGTCACATGTTTTCGCTGCTCTGAGAACACTCTGCATTTTTGGTCTATTTTCCCGCGAAAACAGAAGCGGAGATGAGTCCGATTTCGCTGCTCGTTTTTTTTATCTGATGTAGAACTAGAAAGAAGTGTAATCTAGTTGTCTGCAGGAAATAAATGAAGTCGACATAAAATGAAATTGCTTTAATCTATCTAAGAGTAAGAGTTATTGTGTAGTTGTAGTCAGCGAAAGTCTTTGAAAAGGAGAACGCTATACTTCATGATATTGAAGTGGTCAGTTGCCCAGAGCGAAACTTCTGTCATGGAGATAGGTGCAGGGTTATTGAATAAAAATGTCCAAGTATTCTTTTCTCGTTATTTAACTCTCAGCAGTTTGATTTTTCCGCCATAATGCAGGAGTTGTACCAGGCAGGATGCAAAATTGCAAAATTGTGATTCAAAAGGTAGGCGTCATCGACACCCAGCTTTTTTATTTAGTAAAAAGTTCTGTTTAGGCGCCATTTTAAGATAAATCACGCAGCTTAAACAAAGTTTTCTGAGCATTATATAAATCTATTCTAAATAATGTATAATTCGACCAAAAAATAAACAGGCGACTCAGCTTAAAGTGGAGAACGATCACTTTTTTAGATCCACCAGACGTTTTTACAAAGGCTAATTTTTGTAATTTTTGCGGAAAGAATTTTATAGACGAAAATATTGTACTTTCTGAAATTCAGTTTGAAGAAAAAGTTATTAACATAAATACCATAGGAATAATGTAATAAATATAAACAAATTTAATTGGAATATGTTAACAAAATAAAAATATTTTTTGATGGATAGCATTTGATTCCTGGTTGGGCTTCAAAATTTTGTGAAAGGGTTGCTTTTAGCCTTCAACATTTTGTAAAAAGTCAGTAATTAAAGTCCATGATTTTGCGTCAGGTTCGACCCAATTTCGTTCTAAATCAGCTCCTGCATATTTTGACCAAAAACAAGCACAATTTTATCATCAACTTTTCTATGAAAACCGATTATATGAATTCAAATCAGTAATCGAAACTGCTTTTTGTATTGAAAGTATTAATTTATGATAATTTTTGATTGCGGAGAGAATAACGCATGTTTACTTAAAGTTGGCTTCTTTCTGAAGAAGGAACTGAACAGGAAAATAAACTTTACAGAGACAAATGTTGGAAAAGAGCATGCATTTTTTTAAGAATTATGATACTTTTTAATTGCGGAGAGAATAACGCATGTTTACTTAAAGTTGGCTTTTAACTGAAGGACGAACTGAACAGAGAAGTATACTTTACAGAGACAAATGTAGGATATGGGCAGGCATTTTTTAAAAATTACTTGAATTACAATTCTTTTTTAAAAAATTATTTTTCAAATTTCGCCCTGCTGTGATAAATTTGAAAGAGCTGCGCGGTCTCGGAGGAAAAATGGCAGACACCGACTTGTAGATTTTTTAAACCTTCGGCTCCAGCTCCTGTGCCACAAAATCAGCCCGATTCTCCGACTCCGCAGCTTACTTTCTCTTCGTAAACTTTTCAAAGTGGAAACAAATTGAAAACATTGTGTTCGCCTTAATATCTTGCATGGAGCAAAAAATTTCCAGCACACTAGATTGCACAAGAAGTCAGTTTGCCTGCTTAAACAATATTGATATAATACATGTTTTAATCGAAAATAAAGCAGGGAGGGGTTAGGTAACTACAGTTATTAATAAACGTATTCATATGTTCAATAGGAATAATCAACGTTATAAAGCACAAAATTTGCAAAAATCTGCAAACTATATTATATACTTATAACGTTGATTATTCCAAATGAACTTTTCAGCACAAGGGTATTTATTCAATTCGCATTCATAAGTTGCTTAAAAAGTCTTAACATTCTAAGAAATTGTGTTATAAAAACATAATTACTCATAAACATAATTAATATTAATATAACATTAAACGCAATTAATATTGAAAAAACAAATTGAAATTAAAAAGCTGCCAAAGACTACTTGTGCAATCTAGTGTTTAAGAAATCTCTCGCTAATGAGAGGATATCCTGTTAACCCCGAAACACGTGTCTGAAATTTGATTGCTATTTGTTTGTTTATTAGGCAATTTTCGCACTTTTTTTTCAGGCTCTTTTTTTTTTTTTTTTTTTTTTTTGTCATTACGAAAAAATAAGTTCGGTGATTGTCCATCCAGAGAGATCGCGTCCCTCTGGAAGTCTCCGGTATCACCTCTCCCGATGCTCCCCGACCCCCGGGAGGCCCCCGGGGGGTGAGGGGCGGAAAGGTTTCCAAATTACAGCTCCAAATCCTTGTCAAATGAGACAAGACGTGGTGATTACAGATCCCAGGGCCGTGATACATTGCGTACACTGTGTCGGGACTTCTTTATCTCGCCGCCATGATAAGCTGTGATGGAGGGGGAACTAATTCTTTACGCCGTGTCCATTGGGTGGTAATAGACGCGGATGCATCTGTGAAGTAAAGCGGTCCGGTTTGTGCATTCGTGATTTGATGAGTGTAAATTGGGGAGATTACTCTGAAGGGATCTCCGTCGAAAATGATTTGGGAACCACTGTCCTTTTTTTTTATGAACTCGGGATAAAGTGTTTCAGATGCCTATTGATCGTGATCCTTTTTATATGAAATGAAATGCTTTTATGAAAGCTTTTAGATTTTTTTTATTTTCACCTACGTCTTAATTTAAACATTTTAAAAGCATGATTCCATTGAAAAAACCATGGAACTATAATACAACTAATATTATACATAAGAGTAAATACTGTTTTTTTTTTTTTTTTGGCGTTTATTAAGATGGATCATTATTATGGTTTACCTTTGAAATGTAAAAAGGCTTATAAAGTAGAATGAATATTTTATTTTCCAGCTGTCATAAAATCTTTTGCAAGACCTATCTGCTACAACTCAATTTCTAGAATCTGAACTGTGGCGGCGTTTGCTCATTTCTAACATAGTAATAGATGAATTTCATTGTAATAGAATGGTATGTTTTTTTTATTATTTATTTAATTTCTTTTTTATATAGAGCTTCGAACATGAGCAATTTTAGTTTATCTTGAATACAGGGTATTAGTCTCTATTTTAGATCAGCAATATTGGTTGGCTAAAAGTAAGTTTTAAACTCATATTGCACATAATTTTTTTTTTTTTTTTCAGATTTGTATGCAAGTCAAAAAGTCATCATCATTTCTGGTTTGGAATAGTAGCAGTCCACGCGTAGTAAGAGCCACAACAATGATGTTCTTAAGCATTGCACTCAAAGCCTCGTTTAAATGACTTTTAGTGAAGCTAATTTCAAATTGAATCTTTACTTTTAATGCGTTCATGGGAATATCTATCCATCTATAAGTCGAATGTCAACAGTGTTTTGTAAGGTTTATCTGCAAGAAGAAACGCGTTCCATTTCATGCTTCTTTGCAATGAAGAGAACGTTTTTTCATGGTGCTATGTCAGTTTCATCAGCCTTTAATTCGTAAAATGTCACGAAGCAAAATTTGCTTATTTTACTTCGTAAATTCATTTTCTCTTACATTATTCCGTGGTATATTTGAACCCAAATTGTTGCAAAATTTCCAAAACATAGAATTATTTTGTTGTGGATACTTTTCGCGATTATTTGAAACAATATTATTTCATTACTCCTTAGTTTATCTAACTGGCCTGCTCTTGAAAGTGACTTTTGCTTGCTATTATTTCGTAAACTCTTGCATTTAGAGCATTATAATCTTAAAAGAGTAATAAATTTGAAGAAAATGAAATAGTTAAGAAAAGATTTGAAAAATCTCACCCCTCTGAAATCGTTCTTTCACACGTCTCCGTAAGTGACGGCTAATTTATTCACGATGGAAAATTAAAATACGCTATTTTAGAGCACTCATCTTCGTATGTTTTGGTCTCGTAAACATTCATGGCAGTCTTAGCATAATTAAAAATATAAATACATTAGAATAACAAAACATCAGTTTTTAAGCACACCTAAGAAACTGGTATTATCAGACAAATCTAAACCAAGAACGTCAGTCAACTTTTGACCGATGTTTAAAAAAGGATGAAGAGAAATGCTTTTAAATTAACCAGATATTCGCCATCAATTGGAATTGAATACATCGTGAATCTAAAATTTAAATGAAAAATAATCTCAGATCATCGATATTTGAACGACCGGATTAGTATATCTTATGTGTCATCGGATGTCAGCAGTCAACGATTAATTGAAAAATGCAGATACTATCTTCGATACTGTCTCTGCTTTGGTCACTTAATCATCATTTCGTAAGTTAATCACGGTACTTATTTATGAACGCGCGATTTTCACTAGCATTCCTTTTCCCGTAGGCTAAACTTTGGCAGCTGGTTAAATCCAAATTTGTTCCTTCTTTTTCGAAATGACATTAAAATGCAGCTTATTTTTCCCCTTTATTTTCTTTTTCTTGTATTTTCCTTACGAATTTACATATGATGATCATTTTCAGGTATTATACAGCAAATGGTTTTTTTTATTAAATTGACTCCATTTAGAAAAAAAAAAGTTGCGGTGAATAATTTTTGCTGTTCTTTCTAATCTTTGTTCATTAATTATGTATGTACCAAACCTTTATACTGGTGAATTTATTCAAAATAATCTGCTTTTTTCCATTCTAACTGAAGACCTCGATGCAGGAGAAAACAGCTTCAATTTTTGCCTGAGAGGGAGCTCCAGTACATAACTAATACACTGCAAAAAAAAAATGTTGCTTTTACAGAAAAAAACTAGCAGCAGAAGTTCCAGTTTAAAATTGTGAAATGCACAGTAATAAACTATAGGATTATAAATTTTACAGTTTATTACTCTAAAGCAGCAATTTTAGTTTATTACTCTAAAGCAGCAATTTTACACTTTATTACCACAAAATTAGCTGTATTATGCTGTAAAAACAGCAGTATATAACTGGTTCCAGTTTATAACTGTAAAATACACAGTAATAAATTGAAAAATTTGCAATTCTACAGTTCATCACTGTAAAACAACAATTTTAGTTTATTACTGTAAAATTAGCAATTTTTACAGTTTGTTGCAATAGAATTAGTTGTATTATTCTGTAAAAACATCTATTTTTCAGTTTTGGTAACACAACCACCCTGTCAAATACTACGAAACACCTCTTAAGAATGAGACCCCCCCTCCTCCAGAAAAGGAGAAACATATCTTTAAAAACCCCTTCCCCTAAAAATATGAAGGGCACCATGAACTCCCCTCGTGGGCAACCCACAGCCCCTTGCAAAACAGAAATTTTTTAAACAGAATATTCAATTTTTTTCCCCATATCAAAGAACAAATAATAAACTAAACGAGATTTTATATACTCCTCAATTCGTAACTCGTTCGATTTTTATGCATTCTTTTACATTGACAGCCGGCTGCAATGTCACCCCAGCAGCAAACCAAATTAATTTTATTTAAATGTGCTTCCTTAAGAAATAGTTATGTTAAATCAATTTTGTCCCTTTGGATTTTAGTTTTTGGACATAATTTAAAAATAAATCAAATTATCATGGTTGCGTCTAATGACACAGAATTTCATCACACTGAGTCTATCTCCAATGATCATGTATTGTTAGATGAGCAAAAGGCCGTGGTAGACTGATTGGTAAGGCGTCGAACTCGTAACCGGAGGGTCTCGGGTTCAATGCTAGCCGATCAAAGATCCACCGTCATTCCTAATGGTGGCTGGGCGACGTAAAATAAAGGTCGTGGTCTCAAAGTCCTCCAAGTGAAACGATACCTCTGGGGGTACTAGACCAGAGGTTTGCTCGGCCCTTGGTCTGGATCAAAAGAACAGAGCTCTCAGCGCTGTGAGCGATATCGGACTTCCACCTTAATAGTGCTCGTAAAAACGGAAGCCATGCTTATTCCGCCTTAATTCGGATAGATGTGTCTACTCGGGCTCGGGTACCCAAACGGTTTCAAAAACAACGAAACAACAACATAGATCAGAAAAATAGTACAATTCTTTTCTTATATTTTCTCAGTTATAATTCTTCAATACTCTTAATAGTGTGTGTGTGTTTTATCACGGGGATTTTAGAGTACTACACAGAAGCGAACAGGAGTTACAACACACAGAAAAGGAAAATAACAACCAAGACAAAGGTAGGGATCGAGCCAACAGCCTCCGATGCATGTAGCAACTGCTTCATCCACCTTACGTTGACTCCAATAATACAAAAGAAAAGAAAAAAAGTCAAAATATATCAAAATAAGTCAATTAAGTTTAAAGTTTTTTTTTAAAGATGAAACACTAAACCAATTGGTTGTTTCTCTTTTCTTCTTTTAGACAAAGATTTAATAAGATATACATGATTTAAGATTCAACTAAACAACATAAGGTTTAGAATAATAAACTATAATATAAATAAAGTTAGGTTCTGTTCACAATGCATTGTAGTAACGTAATTGGAATCTATTTTGAGAAGAAGAGGGAAAAAATCAAAAATATTTACACGACCGAAATAAAATAAAATAAATAATCTCGACGGACGACAAAATTTGGTCACTTTCGTCAAGTTCCTTCTCTCGCTCTCTTTTATTTTACAACCATATGAGACAATTTCAAGAATGAACAATTGCACAAAAGAATTAAATATACTTTTAATTCTCAGCTTGAAACAACAATAAGTAAATTTTCCAAAGAAGTCATGCGTGCAAAATAAATACTGGGACAGCAACTGGGTCAGATAAAACGATATAAATTTTTCTCTATTTTTCCACCGTTGTAACGCATTTTTCGTGGGCGTTTCAGTGTGAGCCAAATTACCTTCAACGGTGCATTTAATTTGTAACTCCCTTGCAGGCTTACACTCAAATAATGCTTTCTGAGAAAAACTTAAGATGATAGATTTCCAAGAAAGTAGAACCGCCAAAATTGCCCGGCAATTTAAAACTTTTTTTTCTTCTTCAGAAAGAGTACACAAGATTAGGCGAATTTTTCTTCTCATATGCAATCGTAAGTGCTGCTGAACTTAATATACCGGTTTTCGGATTTCCAGTGATTGAAGTACGTTGGGTCAAATAGCTATATGCAATGGAAAGAAAGTGCAACTGAAAAATAGTGAGCTGGAGAAATGGTTCGAGTAAAACTACTTTTGCTTCTTTCGTTTCAGACCCTCTTTTTGATTTTTGCACAATTAACCCTACTCAAATTGGTTTGGGAAAAAATACTGTGGAACAGAGGCTCTGAATTCTTTTGATAAGTGGAACCATTTTTAATGTCGCTTTGAAACGTGGAACTGAATCAGCAACTTCAAAGATGGTAAATACTACACGAAAATAGTTGAAATACCTATTTGTAAAGATTAAATGTAATGTTCCAATCAAATTTAGTCGTGAATTGGCAAATCTTAGAAGTATTGTGTGTGTGTGTGTGTGTGTGTGTGTGTGTACAATTTTTTATTCGTTGTAATACTGCAGATTTTAAAAATATTGTGTGTGCACGATTTTTCCTCACTTAACCCATGGTAATATTAAGTTATTGGAATTCAATTGTTTTGATCTTGATTTCTCACTTATGCAAATACCTTATTCTAATAGACATTGAGGGAATGTATTAAATTTTAAGTACTTTGTTACAATCGAAGGGGTAACATGTTCGGATAATTGAACAGTTCGATAAGTTAAACTTCGAATAACCGGAGCTTTTTTTCATTACTTTTAATTTAATAGTACCTAAGTTAGCTATGTTAAAATTAATATATCGATATGAAACATGAGCAATCCACTTGCGCCAATTTTCCTACACTGTAAAAATTGGATGCTGTTTCGACATTATAATACAGCAAATTTTACAGCAACAAACTAAAAATTTCCAATATTACAGTTTATTGCTATGCATTTTACAGTTTTAAACTGGTACCTTTGCTGCCAGTATTATACTGTTGTTTTTACAGCATAACACAGCTAATTTTGTGGTAATAAACTGTAAAATTGTGGCAATAAACTGATGCTTTTCAGTAATAAACTGTTAAATTGCCAGTTTTACAGTTTATTACTGTTCATTTTACGATTTTCAACTGGAACCCCAGCTGCCAGTATTATACTGTAAAAGCAAGTTTTTTACTTTCTTCTATATCTAATATATAGAAGAAAGTATTGGTTTCGTGAAAATTTTCGAATGTCGAATTTTGACGGATTTGCACGTTTTGAGGTGCGCTGAGTCCATTTCGACCATTTTCGGAAAATGTCTGTCTGTCTGTGTGTCTGTGTGTGTGTGTGAGTCTGTATGTGTGTGACCAGTTTTTGTGGCCGCGCTAGAGCAAAAACTACTGAATGAAATCGAACAAAAATTTTTGCACATATGTACCACCATGTGAACTGGTGCACCTGACTTTTTTTAGCGAATTCCTCCAAGGGGGGTGGAGCAATCGCACGTGTTCTGCGCGGGGGTGATTGCTATATCTCAGGAAGTAACCGGCGGAATCAAACGAAAATTGGTCCATAGGTAGACCCTACTGAGTACAGGTGCTGATTCAATTTGTTTGTCAATATCTCGAAGGGGGGGTGGAGCAATCGCACGTGTTCTGCACGAGGGTGACTGCTATATCTCAGGAAGTAACCGGCGGAATCAAACGAAAATTGGTCCATAGGTAGACCCTATTGAGTACAGGTGCTGATTCAATTTGTGTGTCAATATCTCAAAGGGGGGTGGAGCAATCAAAAGTGCTTATTTTGTCATTGCACCTACTGTATCTCGGGAAATATTGCTGCGATTTGAATGAAATTTGGAATAACACTAACCCAATATGGAAGCAAGCATCGATTAAATTTTGGCGCCAATCGCCACAGGGGGAGGGTGGGGTGATTTTTGCGCTTAGTCAACAATGCGAAAAATTAATTCATTAAAAAATCGCTTTCACGCTATTTAATTATCAAAACAGCTGAAAACTTTCAATGATTTGAAATTTTTAACTGTTGCCAATTTCTTTTTACTAAGAAATAAAATGTTTGCAATTAATCTAAACAAGGCTTTTGCAATGATTTCCAATTTCGCTCATTGATTCTGCATTTGCAGGGCTATTACGATAATTGGGAAATTGTAGCTGTCTCCAATTACTCGGGCGAGTACGTATTTTATTTTGTAACCGGAATTCATAAGATAGATATAGAAGAAATTTTCGTGACGGCCACGACAGCTAGTTTTGTAGTGTAGTTAGCAACAGAAAACGTATACTGTTTAATAACCCACAAAGATAAATAAGAGTCTAAAGATACAAACACTCACATGTAGAATAAAATATTCGAGTGGAAAAATAAAAACTGTTTCCCTTTTTGTGAAGCAGCCAACTTTATAAACAAAAACGAAACCACTCGGCAAAAGTCGAGTAAGCAAAACCCATTCACACAGAAAGCACATAACGCAGAAAATAACAAAGCATTTAGAAATACCTCATAAACTAAAAATAAACACCAGAAACTGAGGAAAAAGGCCCATAATACGCGCGTCATTGCACACCACATGGAACGGAAATTCTCTTCGAGTGCGATAAAGCGCGGAAAAACCAGAATTCCAGAACGCAAGTAGGATAACGCTATCTGGTCGCCAACATCTTGACTGCTGCAACGAAAACGCTCGGCTTTTTTGCATTGTCTAAAAGGGAGCTGAATAAAAAAATAACATTTGCTTATTCAAATCGAGGCCCCTTACATTTTTTTAAAAATATTTTAGTGTGCGTTCCCGCAGAGAAAAACGAATAGTTATGACAAAAATAATAATACAGTCGAGTCCGCTTGATAAAATAGCCATTTTTCCAAAAAAAAAAAAAAAAACATTCTAATAAGCGGGATATTTCATTATCCGGGATCAAAATAATACATTAAAATGGTTTGGTACAATGAAAGTATAGTATATCAAATGGGATATTCTTTTAACCGATGTTTTAATAAGTGGGCTCGACTGTATAACGAAAAAATGTAATCAAGTAAAAATCCCACGAAAAAACACTTTAAATTATTTTTTTGGAAAGTAAAATAATTTCTAATGAACCGATGAAACAATGATTGCTTACATTCAAATGTCTTATGCCAATGCTTTATTAGTGAATTATGGAAAAATCGACATTACTTAGTAACAGAATAATGATCAAAATGATGATTTGATTTATTTAGCTCTATGCATTCTGGTATTCAAACGCTAGGAAACGACAGGCACTAAAGGCATTTTCTTTGTGTATTTAAATTACAATTAATTTATTACAACCAATTAATTTATTAAACCTATGAAAAAGTTTAAAAATCGCTTCAAGCCTGAAAAAAAAGTTACAAATGTATTTTTTAAAAAATGTCATTATGTTATTCTTTACCCATGAATTAAAAAAACCTGACGAAAACAGAACCAACTGACAGAATATCATAGTTGACAATAAGTTTCCTCAAAAGTCAAAACCAATTTTAAGCGAGTAAAATAGGAAGATATATGGTAAAAATATTAAACGAAGCAGGTGGAAAACATACATAGAAAGACTAACTTATTTCACATGTACGAAGATAAAACTACTTCAATGGGCCTCAAAAAAGTAAAGATATGCCGCAAGCAAATTTGCGGTTGAAATATCGTATTCCATACAAGATGTATGCTAACATCAAAACAAAAGTTACCTTCAAATATATTCACACCTATTTCTGTGGAATAAAATGACTATTTCTTTCTCTGTTCTCAAAAGAAAAAGAACGGAACATTTTACGGCTCTATTCAACAATATTATGATAGATCAAAGTCGTCCGTTTTTTTTTAACGTTAGAAGTGGAGTCTGCTTAAATTACGAAACAATAAACAATAATAATTTAAGTGTTCCATTGATCTTATGAGTACGTTTCATTGGCAGCAAATAAAAACTTTTTAATCAGAAGATTAAAAAGAAAATACAGTTAAAAACTTTGTTTTTTAATTCAGTTTCGAATTTGAGCATTTTGAAGAAAAAAAGAGTACAAGTAGTATTAAAAACGGCTTTTATACGCACAGCCAAAAAATGTTCCATTATTCTATTGTAGCTCTATGGTAATTACCAGAAGCAATCAAATAAAATTATATTGTGACAAATCTCCAATGTACAGCAGAACTAGATCAAACTCATGAAATTGCATACTTTAATGAAGTCCATAACAGGCAATGGCTCAGAATAAATATCTTGTTTCGAGAACTCCAAATAAGCAATATGGTCTGGAAAAGTAAGGCCGTACAGCAGATTTAGAAGGCCTTAGATCTAAGGCAATCACAGACAAGTCTGTTAATAATTGTTTACTTTTGCCTGAAATGTAGAATAAATAGTGCACCTTTCCAAATACCACTGCAACTGGTGCATGAGTGGAGTTGTCCAAGAGGCACAATCAGATTTTTTTTTTCAAAAATATTCTGGAAAATAACTTTTTACAAGCAGGAAAACGTAATTTACAAATTAGCAGGTGTAATCAAAAAGTGATATTCAATTAATTCCGGAAAAGTAGCTTGAAGACAGGATCCTGTTTTTCGCAACGGTAGATATCGCAGTTGTTCCAAGGCAGCAAAATGGGTCGAGAGCATAAGAACGCATACATAGATGACAAACGAGATGCTGCCATGACGGCAAAACTGAAGATGATGATGGATGTTGTCTACCACATTCTGGAAAAAGAGGGCCGCATTTCACACAAATGGGGAAAAAATACTTTGAGGGACCTTCCCTCCTCCTTGGCTGTTCGGTGATGAGAAGATACGCACGAGTGAACTCGGGATCTCCTTATTGCAGGTTATTTCGAGCGTCAACAAGTGCCCTAAATTTCCTTGATAGGGAAGGAGATTATTGGAAAAGCACATTTTAGAGAATTAAGGGAGAGAAAAACGTGACACTTCAACAACTGAATTTCAGCATTGATGAATTAGAAGCAGAAGCATTTAAACGCAGATTACACGTATTTTGATATTATGATAATGTTCGCAAAAAGGAGGAAAGATGTGGCAATGTCGTTTACCAAATGTCAGCCAAGTCCTAGAAAAATCATCCTCAGTACGAAACAGATCCTATCAGAATAGAATGAATTTCGCTCTAGAAGAAAGATTTTATGAATAACATAGCCTTTCGATGAAGAAAAAAAAAATACAAGAGAAGTAATGGCAGCATTGTATGTACTTTTTGCTGCTGATTTCAGGGAAAATGATGAAAAAATTCAATCACGTCAAGATTTTTTTGAAAATTTATTTTTATTTTTTCTGAAGACTTCCATCAAAAAGTGTTTCTAAAGCAATTTATCAGATAAAAGTGGTTTTTGTTTCAGTTAAATATATAGAATATATCCTATTCCTGGTGACGCACATTCGTTCTTCGAAAGAAAACCTGAAAGAATGATATTCGAAAACATCATCGATTAGTTATTCTTGTGCAACAATTCGATATTTTTTTTTTTTTTTTTTTGATGACTGAGTCAGTCATGTTCTTTAACAGCAAAAAATTCAAAACTGCTCGTATCTTTGCTTACTTCCTTTTTTCGAAAATACAGTTGAACATATACTGCTTTGTAAAAATAAGTACAGCAATTTTCACTCCGTTTTGATTAATTGTCGAAATTGGGATCATAAGCAGCAGCAAGAAAGATAATTGTTATAAATGTCGTTTGTTACGAAGAAATGAAGTCTGTCGAAACAGAAGACACTAGGGGTGCTCTGGGGCTCCTTTTACGGATTTGCACAGTTAAGCGCGAAAGCTTTATAATGCTCTAAATTGCAAAACTCAACTGTTTTCAACAAAAAGAAAAGATATTCTTAGGTACAAATATTGAGACGCAATGAGTTTATTTTGACGTTTTTTTTCTAGTTTCTGTCGTTTAAAAAAAATTCGCAATAAGAAAGTCACTCAAGAAACGGTAAGACATTCTTCTTATGTCTCGACAAAACACCAAAAAGACGAAGAAAAAGATATTAAGTGTTATTTCGGTTGATGGTATTCTTTCTTCCCGAACTAATGTGCTTTGAGTTTACAAAATAAGTCCATTCCTAACATCAACGTTATTGTAACCTTGTTTTCACGTTTGATGTCCAGCCTCCTGAGAAAAAAAAAGCAGAAAGGGACAAATCTGTCCGCCTTGACAAATGTACACACATAAGACTTTTCCAGGCCTTCCTCCGGCCAGTCAATCGGCAGACTAAACTGACACTAACGACAAGTGGAGGATCCTCCACAATCGATGCGGCGACGGAAGACCCCAGTTCCTCGTGGCAGAACAATTCTCTCGAAAATTTCTGAACCGGACAGCGCATCAAGTCGGTGTTAATTGGAAAGCCAGTCGCCCCGGTATTCCGGTGACCGGAAATCAATGACGTTGATGACCGGCAAGAGGACAGAGAGCGTCGAATTATCATGCTTAGGGAAACGCTTTCTTTGCTGGTTTAGAAACCGCTTGCACGACAAATATACCGTTTCTATGGGCTTGGATCCGAACCACTAATGATAAATTTCAGGGAGAAAGGTGCGACAATGAAATTTTAGCAAAAAAATTTTTACAAGAATTTTAAATTGAATGCCAGACACAATCGTTAAAACTATTTTAAATATATATAAATAATTTATATATATTTAAATATAAAATAATTATAAATAAAAAATATATAAAAATAATAAATAATTATAAATAAAAAATATATAAAAATAATAAATAAATAACATAAAGCATATTAAATATATATAAATAAATAAAAATATAAAAAAAATAAACGTTAAAAATTCCAGCCATCTTATCCTCGGGACCCGGGCTTGAATTCAGGATCAGTTGTACTTTCTCTCTCCTGTCCTTGTCCTTTCTTTGTGTGAATGCGTTTTTATGCTGTGAAAGGTAGCCTACCCTATAAACGGGTCCCCATGGCAAGTGTGTACTTTAAATTACGATACAGTTGGGAAAGTGAAGCAGCGCACCCCAAATTGCCAGCTTAGTTGTCACAAGACAGCAACAACTTCAAACAGCTTAACCATAAGCGATAAAGATAAACCGGCAGAAATTAGTAAACCTTAGGAACCAGGAAACATTTTTAGGGGCGAGACAAATTATTTCACAAGAGCTTTTCGGAAAATTTAACGAAATGCTTCTGAAAGATTCTTGCATAGAAAGAACTGGCAGCCAGAGAATTTTTTTAGCCGCCTAGGCTACCAGAAGCCCTTACTTTGTGTGAACCTGGTGATAAGTGAGAAGGACGCGTGTATTATACCATGTTTTTCTAGGTGCTGGGCAGAAGAGAAAATTCGAAATAAATATGAAACTGTTTAAACAAAACAAAACATAAGATCTCTTATAATTCAAAATTGCAAACGAACAAAATTTTTATTATTTTTTTTTTTTCATTCATTGAAAACAAACAAAACGCCAGTCTCGTGTTTATGGCGTTTAACAATAATTGCACCTCGTAAAAACCTGAACTTTTGTGACAAAAAATACAATTTGATGAAAAATAATAGACTATTACGATTACACATAAAAGTGGCGCCAAGTCACAAATTGGCTGGGAGTGTTGAAATACAATTTATCAACAAAACGCTGGCAAGAGGCAAGAAAAGATATGACAAACGAAAAGATCAGATTGAGGTCACAAAAAAACCAACAGGAAAAGAGAGGTCAAGATTAGAATCTCGAAGCACTGGCCACGAAACAACCTGTCTCCGCATTCAAGAAGACGATGACAACAGGTAATTGTATACCCGTGAATAGATTGCACGCATGCGCAAATTCCAAGACAGGTCACGTGGAAATCAAACCACCGAGAATAAAGAGAACACATAACTGGTCGAGTAACGCTTGCGTTGTGAAAAAACACAATATAATAATCTTGATGAGTGAAGTGGGAAGGGAAGTTGTTGGCTTACCACCAAGACCGGCAGGGGTTGAGGTGAAACGTTTTGGACCCTGAAAGCAAAATGCTCAAGATAATTTCAACAAGGGGTAAGGCATCAGGTACTCTTGCGACATTTTTAAATATACCACGCGAACAAGAAAGATATTTACCATTTCAAGCATAAGTAACAAAAATGGTAACAGGAGAAACGAAATGCTGTTTGTGATGCTGTTTGCTGTAAAAGAAAGCAAGCTTTGAGAGTTAACTTTGCCGTACCTGTAATCAGGGCCCGATTAACCTCTGAAGTTAGGGGAAGCTCAGTCTCCTGTAGGGGCCCTCCACTTTTCGTTAAAGAAAATTTTCGGACGACTCTGCACGTTGACGCAAAACTCACTAATGCTACAAAGATTATTCTTAAAGTGACCCAGTAAAATTCAGATTACAGTGTAGCCTATATACTTGCACTATAATTCTCAGCAAATAAGGGTGGTTTGTCATTGAAAAAGATTTATTACTTCGCAAAATTAGCATTCAAATCCACAGTAACACAGTTGTGCCAAAACTATATTGAACAAATTATCTTTAAAATTGAATTAAAATGCGGAAACTGGAGTTTTTAAGAAGTTTTCCTGCCATTTTTGGGTCCTTTGATATTTTTGAGGGGAAGCTCAAGCTTCCCGAGCCTTTTGCATAAACAGGCCCTGGCTGTAATGTAAACGAAACGTGAGTTTCGTCAGTTATCACACAAAATGTCGAATCTGAACTCGATTTTCTTCTAAGTATCGTTAAACATTTGCAGTGTAACAACAGTACACATTGTTAATTGTATTTTTTCGTAATTTTTCGCTGTTGATCCAGAAAAACTGTTAGCTTTCTTTATTCTTTTTCATAAAAAAACAAACTGGTGAACTTCATTTCACCTGTTAATATTTTTTGTGATAAATCATTAAAATGGTAAAGATCTTTCTCGGAAAAGCCATATTTCTTACGAACTAACAAATAAAAAATCTAAAAATGTTCACTGAAAGCAATTTTCAAACTTTTTCCCCCAATTACAAAGGGAAAAGAAAATTTTGTTACTAAAAACTTCAGTATCAAAACTAGTTAATCGGAATTTATGGAAGTCTGACCTGTTGTATTTTATATTAAGTGATACACCGCTGGTTACAAAAGAAAAGCTACGTATCATTTTAAAATTAAGCAGAGAGTCAATAAAAGCAGCAAAATAATGAGACGTGTGGAAACCATATTTCATCAAAAGCCACCGTGAAAGTTAATTACATCTGCGACTCAACCGCAACCTAACCATCATAAATAAAAGCCACTCCTCAGGCTCCAAAGAACAAAAATCCTTAATTTAATAAAATTCGCCAACCACCCTTTTCGCCTGGCCCAGGGGGGGCCCGACCGCCCTTCCAGAAAAGAAGGTGAAAACTCGTTAAAATAAACGGCGACCTCTGGGCCGAACAATTTCGAGGAACTTTCTTAAGTGGAAGCTAGCTGTATCATTAAAAAAAACGGAGAACCCGCATTTCCAGGATGGATATATATAATAATAAAGGCGGCCAGAACTGAAGTGAAGAGGGCGCGATATGAGGTTCGGCCCCGAGGCGGCCTGGAGGGGGGACCTGAAAATTCCTAGCCCCACCCAAACTTGACTTGTCGGAAGAGAGTGAAAAGAAACAGGTTGTTGCTTTCTCTGTTTCGTTTTTCTTTTTTTCCTTTTTGGCGCTTTTAATGTACCTGTGCCGTGATCGATGATGGCGCCAGGGTGCCCAAACTCGGCCTCTGGCGTAGGCGAGCAGTTTTGGCGCGAAGCAACAGGTAAGATGCATCGGGTTTTCTGGTTGTCAGTCAGAAAGTCTGCCCCCAGGACATGTGGAAAGTTGCTCACTTGCAGGAGAAGTGGAAGGATAAATTCCTAAGTTTTCACCAACTAGCTGCTTCTCATTCATTGGGTGGGGGGTAGCATCGAATTCAGCAAGATGGTTGCGTAACGTTCAGCAAACATAAAACTTCAATACATTTTTCAAACTGCTCCAGTTCTACTGCACAGCTTTCAGAGAAATTTCTCTTTCAGGAAAGGTATTCTTTGAAAATGTGAACCCAACGCGTGCAATTTTCAATGAGAGTTAAAAGCTCGGATAGATGGCTTTTCGGTATCGAAGTGAAAGCAATGTCATGTGACGAAATAATTCTGTTTCAGTACCAAGAAAAAAGTATTGAAAAATGACGGCATCTGCTGATCCACTGTGCTCATCTAAAAGCAAATCAAGATTCCCAAATCCTGACGAATTCTGGTTTCTTTTTCTCATCAAAAGATCTCGGACAGAAAGAGAAAAAAAGGATCATTTCAGGAATATTTTTTGACCTACTTCCGGTAGGTCAAAACCAGTGGATTATTGGGCTTGTTCAGAGGTAGTATTTCTCAACAGCGGGTTGCAATGTAAACGAGTGTTATCGAGAAAATCCCTCCTCCCAGCTTTTAATCAGTAAATTGCATTTTCCTTATAAAAGCACCACAGATGTGAATTATGTACTGCCTGTCGTGGTACGTTTTTAATAGTAAAATACCGTTAAAACTATGATGAAATGTTATTACGAATATTAACCTATATGCAATACACCACCAGCTTCCTTATTCCATCCATGGATTGCACTTTCGTGCATATTATGCACTCATCAGCATGGAATAGGAATTAACCGAGCTGGAGGCAAAAATCCTCTTATAGAGCAAAGAGAGCCAACAAAAACATATATTACCATCATCACAAAAGATATCTAAAGTATCGTTTATAAATATTCTGTAAGAAGGTACTGTGAGATCTAAAGAAAAAAAAGAGTTTCCGATTTATAAATTGTTTCATAATTCCCATGTTATTTCGAATTCATTTTTCTGGTTAAACGAAAGAAAAAAATGAAATTTCTGCGTTTTGTTTTACATATTTTAACCTTTGATCAGGTCTGGGACAATTAGCCTGCTTTTATGCAGCATGTTTAGCACAGATGAAAGGACTCTAGGCATAAAACAACTAGTTACTGTCACATAATTTTGTAATTCTTAGCTTTAATTATTTTGGTAGAATTCGAGAACTCGACCAATTAACGAAACTAACCTAAGTTTGAATATGCGGGGTTGGCGGAATACTCATGCTGTAAGTTTCTTTCGTGCATTTTCCTTTTCTTTTTCTTGTTTCCCCCCAAGTTGCCGAATTTTTTTGTTCAGACTATCGAGTGCCGAAATCTCGAGACTACTTTGCTAATACTAAAACGTACATAAGTTTTCGTAGAATTTTCATGATTGAAAGTTTTTGCAGATATCCTGTGTTTTTGTATTTTTTAAAAACTCTTCGGCATTTGAGGTTGGTTTTGAAGCTCATTGCCACTTTTGTTTATGATGTAAGTAACTAGAATAAATTAAACATTTTTAGAGAGTTTAAGAACTGCCGTGCGGATTTTCTTAAACTTTGACACGCATTTTAAAATCACTGAAAAGTTGCTAATTTTTCGCAATTTTCCCTATAAGTTTACAACGAGTTTTAACACTGAAAATACTTCACCAAGCCTCGAGCATGTCACATAGTTTTGAAGCAATCGAGAATCGATTCTATATCAGAATTCTTTTGGAATAAGCTATTTCCCCTACTTACACCTAAACTTTGAATAAATCCTCCCAACCAGCGGCTTATATAAACGCATCCAACCAAAAAGAATTATTTAATTTCTTACACAGCGGGATAATGATCGCAGAGTGTAACAATAGCGAGGAATAATTGCCTTTAGCCATACATAATGCCAATGAAATATTTTTAAAAGCAGAGACTAAACAAAACGGCTCTAAACTACTCACGAAAATCCAATTTTGTTCCGAAAACAAAGCCCGTTCAAGGAAATCTCGCGTATCCACTATCATTATTATTCTTCATTAGAAAATGTTTATGCTTCGTTTAAAAACATGCCTCCATTTTCTTCCCGCCCTTTTTTTCCTTCACCCTTCCCGGCACAAATTCTTGCCTTCTTCGGGATTCTTTTTCGCACCTCCAGGTGAGGAGATAGCAGCAGATAATTCTGGAGAGCGGCCGCCTCGAGTTTTAATTATAACACACGCGCCAGCGAAGCCAGAGTTAATCAACGCGTGGTACTTGATTACAAGAATCCCTGGAGCAAAGATGGCGGAGGGAGAGGATCTTGCGCTCTCTTCAGAAGGGGCTAATAAAGAAGTTTTTGGTTGTGCTTGGCTGGGTCGGTAGCTAACTTTTATGCCGATATTTTTGTAAGAATTTATGGTTTGAGCTCTGCTCCATATCGAGTTAAAAGTTTAAAATAAAAAAGATTTGATAATACTTGTTTTTTCCTGTCAGCTTACGAGGAGAACTTGAATGTTCATAAGCTTAACAATTTCATTTTAAATATGACTAGCAAGAATAGAGTAGTGGATTATGGATTTACGACACTTCTTAAACTTTGAAAATAACTCAGGGTTTTGAGGCTTCCTTCGACTCAAGTCACCAGCCAAAAAGCTTTTTCGCACCAAGTATCCTAAGGGACAGTAATCTTCCTAAATATTTCGTTATTTGGCAAATTTTTATGAAAATGCAGTACACTTGGAGAAAATATTGCAACAATTATATTTTATACCCCCTCCCACAGGTAGAGCACATAAGTCACAGAAGCTTGGTATATACATTATATGAACCATGAGGAAACGATTTTTCTGCTCAATAAGAAAACACTACATCAAAGGTTTACCCATTAGGCAAGAAAGGAGGCATGAAGAAAAATACAAATTAAAAACAAAATCATAAAGAATTTATTCAATGTGTTTTCCATTTGCTTTTATCATACGTTTAAAGCTTAACACAGCATATTGAACACTAGTGCGAATGGTTTCTCCGTCAACTTCGGAATTTTCCCGATGAGAATTTCTATTAAATAAGAAGCCTTAACCTGCCGATAAAAACTTAAACCTGTACTTTTTCATCGTCTGTTTCTTTTTCTCTTGATCTATATCACACTCATACCAAGTTTCAATGTCATACCTCTTTTTCGACGAGGTCTATGTATGTCTAAACAAAGTAAATATAACCAGCCTGTAGTTGTCTTTAAAATAAAACATATTTCAAAAAATAAGCATGAGTAAATGAAAAAAGAAAAATATATTTTTTTCAAAGGCACCTTGTCACATTATGCATCAAATCGTATTTCTGGGAAATGATACCAATAAGCTTGAGTAGATTTTTAAAAATAGGTCCTAACACATAAGTTTTCACTTTTCATAGCGAAAAAAAAATCCTAAAAAAGCAGAGATGTTATAGTTTGGCACTAATAAAACCAACGTCTGACTTTGAGGGAGTTCGTTTTTCCAAGCAGTAAGAAGAAAGATTGCTATAGTTGCAACGAGTTTTATTACCATCGCACTACGTTATTGTCAAATAAATTTCACATCAAGGACAATTTCTTATTTGAACTAGTATGCCACAGGTGTTTTTTCGAGTGTGTTTCATACTTTTAAATAGAATAATTTTTACGGTTCAATATGTCCGAAAACTGAAAGGCGAGTCCTTTTCAAGAAAGCAGTATAATTTGGAAAGCTCTAAAAGCAAATGAAAAGAAAAGGCATCAGACGAGTCTATTCCAATTCCAATCAAACAGGTTCAAAATGTTGTCAGTAACCATATATGCAATAACGATGCGAATGCTAAGCAAATTCATATCTGACTTTTAAATGTATCTATATATACTGTTATATATTTATTTTTACATAAAAAGTAATAAGTACTCATCCATAGAAACTTGCAGCATTTTTGTTTCTAAGCAATCAAGAACTCACCTAGAAAAGAAGACAAAAATTAGTGTTCGAATAACAAGCAAATAAATTATATATATAATTTTTTTTTGTATGAAAGGTGTTTTAAAAACGTTACAGAATTCAGATAATTTTAATAATATATCTAATAAGCTCATTTTAAGTAAGCCATACTTATTAATTTTTCATCATTACATAAGCGAAAGAATACGTAGAAGCACTCTTCAGAGATAAAATAACTCAAAATTGCAAAGTAGAAAGGAACGTAATTCTCTTTGCTTTAGATGAGCTCCAAACAAGCTTTGGTCGCTATCCTATTAATTAAAAAATGATAGTCAAATGTATAGGCATAAAAAATAACAAAGATATTTGTTACCCACAGAAGAAGCTCAAGAGTTTAATCTTTTACTTCGTTATTAAGTCTATTATTAAAATTGTTCGTCACTATTATTAACATTAATATGGAGATTTTTACCGACTTGCTACCTCCTAGATTTGACACAGACAACTTTACAAATAATCAAAATATAGTTTAAAATAAAATATTTTTGGAAAAAAAAAATAGAACCGACTTCAGTTGGAAATTGCTCTAAAAAGTAAAAAATAATTTTTTTCTTTGAACACCATCGAAACTACTTTTAAACATAAGTTTTGAAGTCGGCGCAAAAACGATAGGTAAAATGATATTTAACCATATTTTGCCAACATTTTTTCAGAGAAACCATTAAGAATTAAACGCAGAATATTTGTACTATTACACGAATGTGTGGTAATCAATGAAATGAATCCATTAAAATTTATATTTATAGTTGAATTGTAGTTGCGTATGATTTGATACATTGTTTTTGCGCCGACTTCAAAACTTATGTTTAAAAGTAGTTTCGATGGTGTTCAAAGAAAAAAATTATTTTTTACTTTTTAGAGCAATTTCCAACTGAAGTCGGTTCTATTTTTTTTTCCAAAAATATTTTATTTCATTCTTTTTAGTGTAAATGCACTTAAAATAATCAAAATATAGTCAAAAAACCATGCAGCTGTTCAAAAAACTTGCAGACCTGGACTCGATTTCATTCCATCAGGAACTTCAACCCGACGCGTTTAACCACTTGACCATCGGGTCGCTCATTGAAGTAAGGATTTACGACAGCACATATTGTTTTAAATAACATGAAATTTTAGTTTTTCGATCATAACTTTTTTTCTTGTGAACAAATATCGTCATATTATGAATACATGGTACCTAAGTTAACCATCTTCTATCGATTTTTAAAAAAATCGTCCAAATCGGTTCAGTAGATCAGATGTTATGTGCGAACAAACAAACAAAAAAAAAACATACGCCTTGAATTAAGAACCTCCTCATTTTTTGAAATCGGTTAAAAATTGAAAGTAAAAGTAAGTAATTTGAATTGTGGGAGAAGAGGTTAGAGTAAGACTTGGAAAATTGGTGCAAGTTTTTGCATTTCATGGAAAATAATTTTCAACTAAAGTGGACTCTTTAGCTTTTTTCAAACACCACAAATCAAAATCTTATTTTTTAAAAATTTGTGTCACTTTAATGGTCGTTCATACTCCCCCCCTCCCCTCGCAGTGCAAAAAAAACATTACACAGCAGATTTTGCCTAATAACTCAACACTCATGGTGTTTGATACATTTATTTGTTTGTAATGGTGTTTTTTGATCACAACCAATATGAAAATCACAAAAAATAGTTACTTCAATTTTTAACATATATTTATCATCTTCAGAATTTTTGACTTTTAATTTTACCTTGAATTTGACGTAAATGCAAGGTATAATATACAGAATTTTATAAAGGTACAAAAATTAACATAATATAATTGATTGTGTATATAATTTTTGAAAAAATAATATAAGTGCCGCAAATCAAAAACCATTTATTGCCACAATCGATTCAAAGCCCCTAAAAATGGCGCAAACGTCCATAAAGAAAATTCTACAGCATCGAAGGACCCCATTGCCAATTTTAACAAAGATCCGACCAAAACTGTCATTTCGTACTTTAAAAAAATATGGGGTAGATCCTCATGGGGGATGTACCTGCATAAGGACATTACAATCATTAAAATCATTCCAAAAAAAAAAAAAAAAAACCATACAGCTGTTCGAAAAAAATCCTTGCCGACCTGGACTCGATCTCATTCCATCAGTTACTTCAACCTGATGCGCATAACCACTTGACCATCGGGTCGCTCAGTGAAGTAAGGATTTACGATAGCACATATTGTTTTAAATGACATGAAATGTTAGTTTTTCGATCATAACTTTTTTTCTAGTGAACAAATATCATCATATAAGTACATGGTACCTAAGTTACACCATCTTCTATCGATTTAAAAAAAATCGTCCAAATCGGTTCAGTAGATCAGATGTTATGTGCGAACAAAAAAAAAAAAAAGTATGCGCTTTGAATTGAGAACCTCCTCCTTTTTCGAAGTCGGTTAAAAACTAAAAATACGCTTTTAAATATAGTTTAGTCTTTAGTATTAATAATAGTATTAAGACTATATTACTTTTATATTTGCAAAGAAAGTGAATTTTATCTTTTATATACAAACGACTGAAACACTTATACACTGAAGTGACAAAAGTCATGGGATACCTCTTAATATCGTGTCGGCCCTCCTTTTGCCCGGCGAAGTGCAACAACTCGACGTGGCATGGACTCAACAAGTCGTTGGAAGTCTTCTGCAGGAATATTGAGCCATGCTGTCTCGATAGACGTCCATAATTGTGAAAGCGTTGATGGGGCAGGATTTTGGGCACGAACAGACCTCTCGATGGTGTCCCATAAATGCTCAATGGGATTCATGTCGGGCGATCTAGGTGGCCAAATCATTCGTTGGAATTGTCCAGAATTTTCTTCAAACCAATTGCGAACAGTTGTGGCCCGGTGACATGGCGCATTGTCATCCATAAAAATCCCATCGTTGTTTGGGTACATGAAGTCCATGAATGGCTGCAAGTGATCTCCAAGTAGCTGCACATAAGCATTTCCAGTCAATGTTCGGTCCAGTCGCACTAGAGGACCAAGTCCATGCCATGAAAAA